>JADBJO010030131.1:0-18244 GCA_016801955.1 Conus betulinus | reverse complement strand
GTCGTTTTTGTCTTTTTTTATTTGGTCCAGAGGTCCACAGTACAGAGAGATCATACTCCGAGCACAGTGGTTTTTTCCTCATCTGACAAATTTGTGATGTAAGCTGACACAGTCAGGAACAACTTCAAATGCAGACCACAAAATTCAGGCAGCGGACAGTGTTTGGAGACAACGACGCATAAATCTATAAGGCTGAATAATACCGTTATCTGTGAATGAAGGTGAACAGATTGAAAAAACGTCAGAAAACCTTAGGTGTCTGTTGACTGTCGTTCACTATTGGATTGGTTTTCAGCGCTTAAAAAAAAAAAAAAAAAAAAAAAAAAAAAAAAAAAAAAAAAAAAAAAAAAGAGAGAGAGGAGAGAAACGTTGGAGTCAGTACACAGATATTATGGCAGGGGAATATTATACAACGTTGTAGAAGTTCTCACTATTGTGGGCAAACACAAGCTGAAAATATCCCTTACACAGAAAATGATTTTTTTTTATTTATTTTTTATTTTTTATAAATCGAATCTTGAAAGAGCAAAATGGACTCAATTCCAGCAATGGTTACTCACTCCTTTTGAAAGGTAAAAATCGTTTCTACTCGGCCTGGTCACAATTCTCGCTGGCATAGCCCAACTGTTGCTGGCATAGCGATTATGACAAGCTTCTAACTAGGTCAGCTCCAAAGGGAGGTGACTCTGCGGGCGCGAAAGTGAAAGAAACGTACAAGAAAAAAACCAAACTATTCCGTGGACGAAAGGGAGAAACATATTACAAGACATAACAAAACGCTTTTCGGCTTCTTTGTACATCATGTGTGTGTGTGTGTGGGTGGTGTGTGTGGTGTGGTGTGTGTGTGCGTGTGTGTGGTGTGTGGTGTGTGGGTGTGTGTGTGTGTGTGTGTGTGTGTGTGTGTGTGGTTTGAGAAGGAGAGAGAGAGAGAGAGAGAGAGCGAGAGAGAGAGAGAGAGAGCGAGAGCTTAGGACTCTATTTAGATTGAGGGTAAGATACGTGAATGAGATGAATTGATGTGTGTGTGTGTGTGTGTGTGTGTGTGGTGTGTGTGTGTGTTGTGTGTGTGTGTGTGTGTGTGTGGTGGTGTGTGGTGTGTGTGCGTGCGTGTTTGTGTGCTGTGCGTGCGTGCGTGCTGTGCGTGCGTGCGTGGTGTGTGTGGGTGTGTGTGTGTGGTGTGTGTGGTGTAGTGTGTGTGTGTGTGTGTGTGTCAGAAACAAGGGCAGAGGTGAGAAAAGACATTATAACGATATGATAGGGCAGCAGTGCAAACCATCCACATCAGGACAGAACAAAGAGGTTGGAGGGAGAGGAGGAGCCACGGCCGCCAAAGAGAAGTGTGTGAAACTATTCATCATTTCTTTCTCCCTGCACAAGAGATGGAGTGGACGAACGTTTTTTGAAGGAGCGTAGCACAGCGTCTATCCCGGCCAGAAAGCAAGCTCTCAGGCGCTTTACAATCCGCATTCTGTCGTTACACAACGGGCTGACTACTGGGTAGAGGCCGACGGAAGAGCTGCTGCTGGCGTTTCGTTCAGTCTTGTCCCGTGTCATTCTAGTTTATTCAATTTAACAAACTCCTTAATCTTTCGATTTTTTCACGCAGAGTGCATGCTATGCGTAACATGTCATCCATACCAACGGACAAACTGGTCTTCTCTTCCGCGAAATTGGTGATAGATTGTCACGTGTGTGCTTAGATGTTGTGCGTGCGTTCACACACGGAACTCGGTTTATAGTCTCATTCGAAGGACTATTGGGAAGTAGCGTCCAGAATCAATGTGTAACTCCGGGGGGAAAATTTCTCCGTACGAAACGGCCCGGCAGAGATTTGAACATGCAACCCCCAGGATCACCAAGATTAACCTGTCCACGAGTCCAGCAATCTATGCCGGCCCCTATTCCGGCATTCTGATGAAAACATGATGCTCTGTAACATTTTTACACACTAGATGAGGTGCATCATTTGTTTCTTTTGTTCCAGCTATATACCTATGTGTCACCTTTACCTTAATGAGAAGTGTGAATTTATCACTTGAAATGTATGAATGCGTACATGTAAATGATGTTTCCGGTTTGTCTCGAAAAAGAACATGACAGCGAGACGAAGACTTTAATATGTACATGATGCCATAAGACACTTCGCAGTCTGTATTCAGTAAAAAATTCGAATGCCATTCCTGTGTTTGTTTGTTTGTTGTTTGTTTTGTTGTTTGTGCTCAAAACCTAAAACAAATGGTATCAATGCCACACAGACTGGACACGACCCTCAGTTTTTTCTCATATTCTTACAAGCTAAGAACATCCAGAGGCAAAAACTGCAGTGTTCTTTTGAAGTCATTCCAGTGAAAACCATTTGCGGTAATGACTTCAGTTCGACCTATGGTTTTGGGTCCGGCCCTCGACCTATCCTGCTCTTAGCCAGGACAATCGCCAGCGGTCATAATATCAGGCTGTCGCCTCGTCCGCTTCAATTCTTCCATATTATTGAAGAAGCAAACAAGAACCAATACCCACAGAAAGACACCACTTTTTTTCCAAGAAGTAAAGATTACATTAACAATCTTTCTTCTCAAAAATCTTAAATCCCATGAAAATATTATAATCTTCAGGAAACTGGAAAAAAAAAAAAAAAAACACCCCCCCCCCCCCCACACACAACCACACACACAAAGGCAAAATAAAACAAACAGTAAGGTACAACCATCACTGAACGGGGGTTTTATGGAGTGGGTTGTGAAATTGTGTCTGAATCTTTAAGTCCAACCCTCTATAGAAACATGTTCACCGGAAGCGAGTGGCACACACATTGAAACTCGACTGCCACTACGGAGCTTCTCATCCTTAACAAAAAGAAAACAGGTGACTGTAAAAAGAATGACCTGTATGTAACCGGCACTTTTTTCTTACGGTCACCGTGGAAGATGGTTAAAAATTCTTTAAGGGCTGCGAACGGGTAGTCAGGTTGCTACCCGTCATGAGTGTTTCAGTTCTCTTGCGAGGCACTTTGCATTAGTCTGACCTTTGTGCTTCAAATCAGTGGCAGGGACGAGAGTTCTGCACATTTCTTAGTTTGGGCGTTCTTCGCAAGGTGGTCAGCCACCTCATTGCCTTAAATTCCGACATGATCAGGGACTCCGGCAAAATTGTGTTGTCATCATCAGATTTCAGAATACGCTTTAAATGTAGGCAGGAATGGAGGATGCTTGAGGGTTACGGCGCAGCAATGGCCTCCAAAGCAGAAATGAAGTCAAAGGGAATGATAAAGTCTGTGTGGTTTGATTCAGAGATCATGTTAAGTACAGGATCAACGTTGTGATCAGCAGTAGACGAGGCTGTCTGAAGGAATGTGTTTTGAACTTTTTGGTGGGCGGGAGGGGGCCCTTGAGCTGTAAGCAGCAGAGAAGCAGATCCTTCTTCAGATTTAGAAACTCAATAAATGTTTTCAAAGAAAGGACTTTAAGAGCAAACCTCAGATAAAATAACATTTTTAAAAAGTATGCAAGAGACCGTGAAGTCTTTGTGATAAAAGACGAGACAAGAGCAGATCTCCAGAGTGGTGGAAAGTCTATGATGGATCGGTCTGAATATATAGACAATTCATACACGACCCCAAAGTCAGTATCTGCCTTGTTCGGATAGGGAAGAAAAACGTAATCCAAAGGGTGGACTGAGTGTTCGGGTTACTCTTCAAATTTCTGCAGATTTCGATCGAAAACCACAATCGTAAACAGCGTCTGTGGATTCAGACAGAGGTTCAAACCCTATTCAGAGAACTTTTAGTCCACGGTGGAAACGGATGGTTTAATCCAGTTCAGCTACAGACCTGTACGCAAGTGTGGTTTCGAACTCCCAGAGCCGAGAACTTGTATAGTGTATGGGCACCCAGAGTTTTGTGGACGGAAAGTCTTACAGAAATGACGGACAACGTAGCCGTTTGTCCAGTTTGGTGGAAATTGCGAGCCTGCGCAGGTAGTCACGAACTTTCGTATTCGGCTCCCAATCTGTGCGTCCCACGAATCGAAGAATTTCATTCGCTATCAAACAAGAAGTGTTCAAGTGGGGATGTATTTTCTTTAATTGAGGCTTTCTCTTGTTCTGTGTTCATAAGAATAAATCCCAGAAAATTCGGCTTCCTTCATTACAGGAGTAGTAGATGTATCCAAACACACTTCAGAGACAGTTAAGTATTGTCGAAATCGTTTTCATCAGTTCATTGTCGGATTTCAACCACGCAAAGTTGTAGATGACTTTGGAGACCTGCACCGAAATAACCCACATGCAGTTTGACTACATTAAAATGATTAGTCTTTGGAAGTCTGATAATGAACAAACTTGGGTATATGATGCAGCTGACCTGCTGGTCCTCATATGATGTTAACATGATCTGAGCTGGAGTCTATGATGGGGACGCCAAAAAGCAGACTAACAAAGCGATTTTTTATCGTTTCCTTCATGAGGTAGTATATATACTTACTCCATAAATGTTTATATAGAATAAATAACAATTGCAAAAAAAAAATTACTTAATAATTCGGATATGTAAGTGTGTCGTTAACTTTTAAAGTTTTGAAATTTTCCCCTTCAAATGCAATTTGATTTTCTTTTATTGAAAATGACATACAGACACACACAGATATACACAGACACACACGGCCACAGACAGACAGACAGACACACACCTACACACACCGCGCGCGCGCGCGCGCGCGCATGTGCACTCAAACACACACACACACACGCGCGCGCGCTCACGCGCGGCGCACACACACACACACACACACACCACACACACACACACACACACACACCACTTGAACACGGCGCATATTGTGTTTTGTGGTCAATAAGGATACCATGGACTAACAGCTCTACAAACAGTGCAAGTGGCGGCACACCTGAAATGACGGTCCACGAGATGTGATATGGGAGCCCCACATTGGTGGGCTGTTTCTTTGTTTGCCGGTTGACTTTTATGCAGCTGCGTTTAGACTAACCACATTGGTGTTAATCGGCCTAGAGATCTTGAGTGTACTTAAGAATTTGCTTTCGTCGGCACTGGCATTCAAAAGGTCCTTCACCACCAAAAAGATCATGAGAGGGTCTCACAGATTCCCATACCCCTCTGCAGGAAAAATCTCCTATTTCCCTCCATCATAGACGTAGGATTTCTTGTCCCATCTCTACCTCGTAGCCGTTCTCCACTGAACTTAGCAGCTGTGGAGTTGGGCGTCCACCTGAGCGATTGAGCAGCCATTTCTGTGATGGCATTGCTTATCTCCAAAGTATGAGGAAGGGGCTAGAAAGGACTTCCTAACATCGCCTACTCCATTCTTCTTCAGTCAGCCTACCGCAGCTGACGGGGGCTCTATCACAGCGGTCGAAATTCAAAGACGGAAAAAAAACGAGAATTGTTCTTCTCACCCTGGCACTTGGAATATGTGCACCCTCCTGGATAGAGACGATGCTGTTGGACAGCGTTTATAGCCTTATCCATAATCAGCCACCCTGAGTACAAGTGCATGATACAGTCTGTGGAGATGGGTGTTGTTCAATGCCTTTAGCTGCTAAAGCTTCATGGCAGATCAGCTTTTTCGCATTTAAGAACAATATACTCATCGTGCTTTCTAAAAGTTAGCATCCTGTCAAAGTCTATGCCCAGATAGCGAGGCTGTCAGTTGATCAGTTGGTATTCCATTGAAGGAAACTGATGAGGGTATTTGTTTTTGATATCTGTGTGACTGAGAGCGCAGACCAATGTCTGGGCTTTTGTAGGGTTGATGGATGATCCGATTTCTTTGACACAACATGAGCAATGCTGTTCAAACTGCTGCTGAACTGCTTTCGTTTTTTCTTGAGCACTTTTATATTTTTGTAGATCAGATCGTCATCTGCTAGTGTCAACACTCGAGCAATTCCGCTTTTATGAGGTCTACAGGGCCTTTAGTGTAAAACATTGTATAAAACAGGGGAAAGGGAGAACTTGAGGTAATCCCATAGAAAGTTTCTGAGGCTCAGACGCACAGTCTCCAAATCGTAGGAGACGACGATTCGCTCCTGAGGTACTGCTGCAGTCAACTATGCAAGTGTCCTGCTGACTACATAGTCAAGGAGGCAGATCCCATGAGAAGCGAGAGCTTGACTGTTGCATGCATCTTCAGGTCTATCACGCAACTGCCAGTGTTTCTTCCTTTCTTTGAATCTTTGTATACTTCACAGACAAAAGTAGCCGCATTTATCCCCAGTTCTGTCGTTACCTCCTTGATTGATGGGAGAATTTGCCGACTTTCAAGGCCTCTTGCGAGTTTTTGCTATGATTCGTTCATGAGCTTTCTACTATGTTTTGCATAGTGAGTATGCGGTAGCCATTTAGCCGGTAGTGATCTTTTCCTGGTTTGGGTAAGGCTTTCAGCTAACTGTTTGTCCAGTCTTCTGGGATATAGCTTTTTTTTAAACTCTTCTGGTAAAGACTGAATGGATGGGCTTTGTTCTCTTCTGAGAGCTGTTGATATCTGCATACCGTACTTTGTCTGGACCTGGAGCACTATCTTTAGTGCATCTAGCCATTGCTCATACAGTTCAGATGCCTTGATTTCATCATCAATGCCAGTTTGAGCTAGGTGTTGGTCTAACTTAGTCCTTTTTTTTTTGTTTTTTTTTTTTGTTGTTTTTTGCTTCCTCCAAATGTCTCTGATCACTCTGTTCCATGAAATGTTTAACGTAGAGCCGATCCTTTCTCCACATATACCTTGAGTTTGCGTGTTTCAATCAGCGTCTAAGATAACTGGGGTTGCATTGTTTTGTGTTTCCTTCCATGCGATTATAAACAGCCAGAAGTCAGTGAGTGTTGTGTCATAATCAAGGAAAGAACAAAATTGTTGCCATTGGGTTTCTTCAACTTCTACAACTGAAGCTGTAACTTTTGCAATGTTTTATACACTGGTTAGACGGCCACAAATAATGCGTTTTTGTGAAAATTGTTATTGAAAGTAAAATCAGATTGCAAACAAAAATATGGGACTTTTTTTTTTCGTCATTTCTATGCTTTTCATGTAAAAATTCACACTCCTGTTCCCTGCATTCCGCCCCCTTGAAGCAAAGTCATTCAGACCGTTTTTGAAACGCATTTCGGTGTATTCTGTGCGACTGTTGCATGGAATGATTGAAATCGAATTGAGATTCACTTTAAAGTTGTTACTATCGCGCACAATTTTCTTAAATGATACGTAGGCCTATAACATTATTGAGTATGTCACTTAAAGGATTACCATCGTATTCACTTTTAAGTTAAATCATTACAGTGGGCGGGGGGTGACAAACATGCACGAAAAAAAACTTCCTGTGGGGAAGTTTCTCCACGTAAGTATCTACATATGTGTACACACACACATGTATTATATATATATATTATAAACAAAAGCTTGCTCTTATGTCTCAGATTGTAGAATATAGGGGGGGTGGCAAGCCTTCATATCTGCAGTGGTAGATGTTTCTGGCTAACTGACAGTATGTGCTTGAGTGGTGAATGGGGATAAAAAAAATGCTACTCAAATGAGAACTGAGGAGAAACAATCAGGTTTCGAAATACCGGTATCTGACCAGGAGTTATATCTTGTGAGCCCTCTCCCCTTGGAGATGGTCTCCCTCTTTGGAGACTATAAGCTTGCTGAAGGTTCATTTGGAGAAGCATTTTTTTATTCCCATTCACCCACTCAAGCCATACTGTCAGTTAGGCAGATCATCATAAGAGCAAGCTTTGTTTATAATTCAATATTTCTTGCAGTCATTGCAACACCTAGCTGCTCTGTAATAAGTTGCTGGAACGGTTGCTCAGTACTTATCCTTGGAATTTAGTTTCATTGTATATATATATATATATATATATATATATATAATATATATATATTATATATATAATTATATATATATATATAAGTTAAAAATGTGATTAAAAAAAAGAGCATAAAAAAACACCAACAAGCTTGTTTCCAGCTCTCTGCTCTCTTCAGGTGTTCTCGCGCTGCTCTCTAGTTTTATTTGTGATATATATATATATATATATATATATATATATATATATCTATATATGTGTGTGTGTGTGGTGTGTGTGTGTGTGTGTGTGTGTGTGTGTGTTGTGTGTGTGTGTGTGTGACGTTTATGCAGAAAAACTGTGGATCAGAAGAACAAGAGCATCATCAAAACTAACAACCTAGCACTTTAGAGAATATTGAAGGACATTTGTCCCAGGTGTTTCCCACCTCACGAACCACCCCCAACATGAACATAACCATTTTAGAGGTCAACAGAACGTACTGTGAAGGTCGAAGCTACCCACGCCTTCCAGGCTGACCAGGTAGGGTCCATGGGATGTTGGATGATTTCACACTTTCTGCATTGTGCAAGTGAAAGTTCCAAGAGGTATGCTCGCACTGGCTCATGTCCATTACATCGCACTGGTGTGAGTCTGGTGCAGTTACGTCGCATTTGTATCAGCTGTCATGAAAAAACATTTTGGCAAATGGATAGGTCAAACAGTTACATTGCCACATATACTTTTTGGATAATTTCTTTGTGAATTTTGAAACACGTTGTTTGCAGGTGGGATCCAGAAAACAATTCGTTCGTTCACATTGACATCAAACCCAGTACAAAGCATCAATGTAATTATAGAGCATGTTTCTGAATATTCTGGATGTTCATATCACCGAGGCTGCTTGATAAAGTGAACTGTGAAACTGAGTTGAAAGTGCCAGATATAAATGCTGTCATTGTCAGTATTCAGCAGGCATTTCAGCCTGCACATGTTCCGAAACATTTGAAAAGAAAGCTGAAACTGATTCACACAACACCAAACACATCTCAGCCGTGCATTACACATGTTTGTATTGACTGTTTTTCTCCCAGCGTCCGTCTTCATCACCTCCAGTCTCAAAATCGCGTTTTCCCTTCGATAGGTCCGTTCACACCAGTCTCAAAATATATTTTGCAATGTTGTCTGTGAATGAACGGCCACAACAGCTGACCAGTGGTCTGTTCAAATGCTCAGTAAATCATTATTCCAAGTTCCACAGCCACGTGTACTGTAATCAAAAACCAGAGTGTGAAGATGGGAGTGATGAAACAGAACATTGTCCCTTTAGCAGTTCTGGATGTAACGGCATGGTGGCTTCACGTAACAAATGTTTTAAAACTTATCGTACTGGAGATCAGGAAATCTGTAAACGATACTCTCCTACGACTGTCGGGCTATTGGGGGAATACTGGCTTCAATTAAAACCAGGCAAGAACAAGAGGATTCTCTTCATATTCTGAAAAAAGTTTTGACAGTTGTGGTGTGGCTTTTGGGTACACAGTAGGTTGGGTCAAACAACCCTCATCTACAGCAGATTTCGCAATGGTTCGACAAGACGCTGATTTACTATGCAAAACCATCTGAAGATAACTGTGCCATATTCTCCTGCACGAACTACTGAACTTAGCATTTGATTCAATAGCAGCGTTTCCAAGAGTCACATCATTTGCGTCACATTCACGTGCACTATGTGAGATAAAACTGCATACATCCTCTGTGTTTCCTTCAACCATCGCAGTTACTTATGCAAATCTACTCCCAACAGATTATCAAACACGTTACAGCTGTTATTTTGTTGTCCACAAAAATCATGTCACACACGCATTCTTTTCGAGTGACCCTAACAGCCACTGTAGGAAGCCACGATCTCAGTTTTGCATGATCCTGAACATGACCGACCAGCAGAATTCTGAGACGGTTCTTCCTAAGAGATTCACACTGTCTAGTTACGCCATGTTTAGGTGTGATGATGACGTGACAACAGTACAGTACACACTGTGGTGTGACTTCCGACAGGACTGTCCAGACAACAGTGATGAGTCATTTTGTGAACACCCTCCACATCAGGGGTTTCTGTGTTCTAATGGTCAGTATGTGTCACATAACCAACGCTGTAACGACTTTTTCAGACTGTTGGGACGATTCAGATGAGATAAACTGTGCTGAAGATAAGAGCAACCCATGTCCCTACTGCAGTAAGGTCAGTGATGGAGACAAGACAAGACGATTTTATATCACCTGGATGGCACTGGATATTTCACTCAGGAGATGATGAAAACTGACGAATCTTGTCCTGACAGCCATTACCGTTGTACTGCTGAGCTGTTCAACTGTCTTCCTGTCTACACTCGATGCAATGGATATTCAGACTGTACTTATGGAGAGGATGAACAAGAGTGTGAGCGACTGACCTGTCCTGGATTCTATACTGTCGAGCTTCCAGAGTGTGTGTGCATGGAGACAGTCTGTGTGATGGGTGGGGTCAGTGTCCACAGTGGGATGATGAACTGATGTGTGACAGGACCTGTCCTCCATGCTGTCTGTGCCAAGGTCACTCCTTCATGTGCAGTCATTCTTTCCCTGTTGACCGTTTTCTTCATCTTCGATACGTTGACGCCACAGGTTCGATGATGTCACCGAGTGACTTACCAACACAACTTATCTGGTTCGTCTGCATTTGTCTTACTGCTCTCTTTTCAACATCTCACACGCCACGCTTCCCAATGTGCAGTGGATAGATCTTGCCAACAATCAGTTGAGCACTGTCAATGTAAATGTTTTCCTTCAGTTACCTCATTTACGGAGTTTGCATTTAAAAGACAACCCTCTGAGCCAAATATCAATTCCAAATTTTTAAACCATTCATTATGCTCTGAGAGAAATTGATATTCTAACACATATTTGAAAACACTGAACGAGATTTTATCTGCATATCTACCTCGCACAATGTATTTTCAATTCATCATTTTCTGCCATACACACCATTGGATATATTGGCTTCCAGAACATTCCAGTATTGTCTGAAGTAGCCCTGCAAGGCAATCCAGTGGAAAGCTTCCCGTTGATTTATTTTTTGGAGCGAAACGTCTAAGCAGAAATTGTTTCTTCCAACTATCGATTTTGCTGTAAAGACATGCATCCAAAAGAGTCACACACTTTGAAATGTTTTGCTCCTGATACTGTACTTCCTTCGTGCACTACTCTGATACCAGGGCAGATGTACAGGAATTTTCTTTTGGTTGATCAGCCTCTGTGCCATTTTAGGCAATTTACTTTGTTTCGCTTTTTTTGTATATATCCCATAGCATGTTTGAAGGTAGTTTTGTGACCGGCATCACTCATCTACAGTTTGCTAATATCTGTATGGGAATTCATGTCAGCGTTGCTGTGGCGGCAGACGCCTTGTTCCATGGAATGTACATTCAGGCTGAAAAGTCCTGGACCAGCAGCGTGGGGTGTAAGATGGCTGGCTTTTTATCCGTCCTCGTCCAGCGAAGTGTCCATGTTTCTCCTAGCTTCATTGTTTTGGATCACATTTTGAATCTTCGCTTCACCGAACATTCGTGGAATTATCATAAAAACTTAACTGTCGTAGCTTGCGCATCAGCATGGATGGTTGGAATCTTGATGTCGTTGATACCGTTTCTTCCTGGATTGTCAGCGTTGGGCCTGTGTGGGCAGTCTGGTTTGTGTCGTCTGGCATTATTTGATCAAAAGGAATCGGATTCTAACGTCAGATGGTTCACAGTTACTGTAACAGTCAACTGCATTTTATCTTTATTACTTGTGGCTGGTCACACTGCAGTTCATCAACGAATCCCCAAGTACAGAATAATACTAGGTCCTGCAAAGAGACCCTATTTTTTCTTCAGCCCATGTGATAGGCAAGATGGCGATTACACATACTGTCTGCTGGTTTTCTTTCGGACTGGTGACGGTGCTGTCTTCACACCATGTCACTGGATTCAGCACCCACTCCATGACGCCTTAGTTGTGTTCCTGCTACCTCTCAACTCGGCCCTCAACCCACTTCTCTACCTGTGGACTGTGGCCACACAGCGACGAGGACAGGCGCGAGAAGAGAAAGTAGTAAAACTGTATACGTCAAGACTTGCCCAGCTAGCAAAATGTCCGTGCATCCATAATAAAAGTAAAAAAAAAAAAAACACACACACGAGGAGTCAGTAATAGAATGCATGGCGAGCTAAAAAACCAACCAATCAACCAACCAAACGACCAACCTGCCGACCAATCGACTGACCGATAGGGATTACGACCTACTGACCGACTGACTGGCTGACTGAATGACTAGGTAGCGAACTAAATAGCTTACTAGCTAGCTTACTAAGTAACTAAGCAACTACAACTAACTAATTAAATACATTTTAGCTAGCTAAGTTAACTAACTAACTAGTTAACTAAGCGCAAACACACTAACTAACTAACTAACTAACTAACTAACTAACTAACTAACTAATCTAACTAACTAACTTACTTACTTACTTACTTACTACTTACTTACTTACTTACTTACTTACTACTACTTACTTACTTAATAACGAACGAACGAACGAACGAACTACCTGCCTACTACCATCTACCTACCTACCTACCTACCTACCTACCCTACCAAACTGACCAACTAAACCAACCAACTAAGTAACTAACTAACTAAGTAAAGTAACTAGCTCACTAACTCACTAACTCACGCATTCTCTGACTAAGTCACTTACTAGATAAAACTGATATATGAACATATAAATACAAGAATAAGTGCAAGAATCAGTTATAGTTAATCACTCAATAAATAAATGAATAAATAAATAGTTTTCAATGAAAGAAGGCAAAACAAACAAATAAAAAAATGAATAATTAAATAAGATAACTGGAAACAAGGTGAACTAGAAATGAACGCATAAAAACAAATTTTGAATTCGACCTCTTAGGTCATCTTCAGGCAAGGTAAAAGTAAAACACTCAGAGCAAGGAAAATGAACGAGCAATCACTTATCTTCATCCCTTCGGCGCAAGATAGGTGTTGAATGAAAACGAGGCTGACAGGAAGGAGACAATATGTGAGGTCGAGGTAGTAATGCTGATGATTATGATACTGCTAGGAATAATAACTAATGGTATTGAGATGATCAAAATATTGAAAAATAAATAAAGACAGGGTTGCTACCACTATTGGTGGTGATGATGGCAATAGCAGTTGTAGTATGGGAGAAAGGCGAGTGGGTTAGCTTCGCTTATCTTGCGACGAAGGGGATGAAAGATAAGTGATTGCTCGTTCATTTTCGTTGTCTGGAAGTTTTGTATCTCGCCTGAAGAAGACCTAAGAGGTCGAAACGCGTCGTGTTTTGTCTTGTGATTCGTTTGTCTACGTTTTTTTGGCGGTGCGCACTTATCATTAACATTTCAAAGGTTGTTTTGAGATTTCGCCTGCAGCCACCTTACTTTGCACCATAAAGCAAAGAGTATATCAAGGGTACGCTAAATATAAGACTTCAGAGCAATATATTCGCACCATTGGTGTCAGAGGGACATTTTGCATGAGAGAGAGAGAAGAGAAGAGAGAGAGAGAGACCGAGGGAGAGACGAGGGAGAGAGAGGGCGATGAGGAGGAGGAGGGAGGAGAGGGAAGAGAGAGAGGGGAGGGGAGACGAGAGAGAGACGGAGGAGAAGAGAGAGAGAGAGAGAGAGAGAGGAAGAGAGAGAGAGAGAATGGACATGTTGCCTTAATCGGATTTTTTCTTTTCTTTTTTTGCGAAAACAAGGAGATATAATAGGACAAAAAGATCAAGTGCTTCAGCACATTATGCCAGCAAGTGACAGGCATTAGCATATGCTTCAACTTTAAATGTCACACCCGGATAGCCTGAGAGTCTTTAGACTTCAGAACAAAAACAATGTTTCTCGCTTCAAACAAGCTGCGGTCGTCATGGTTAAGGGACAACGAATTCAACAGTAGCCTGAAAGTCAAGCGTTATCTCCTTTTTTTTTTAAAAGTGTGCAGGTATCAAGCAAGCTGTTCAGTCTTTTTCAGAGTTACAGAGTTTCTGTTATATGTTTTGTAACCCGTTTCAGTGGAGAAAAGCTCCTTTCAGCTGAGGCAGTGGTGATGAGAGGATGGGTGAGGTACAATTCTTCAAGAGTAATGTGGGCAGTACTATACCGGATTGAGATGGGCAGGTATCATTTCTTCAAAAGTACCGTGGCCGTGGTGATTGAAATGCTGAGGTATAATTCTTCGAGAGAAAATGTGGCAGTGTGTGATTGAGATGGTGAGGTATAATCCTTCGAGAGTAACGTGGTAGTGGTGAAGTAGATGGTGAGCATAATCCTTCGGAGTAACGAGCAGTGGTGCTTGTGATGGTGAGATAACCATTATATTTCACCCTTTATGGCACACAGGAGAAACATGTGGCAGTGGTGAAGACTCAGGTTGTGACAAACTGGCGAGGTATGATTCTTCACTGAGAAATGTGGCAGTGGTGATTGAAATGGTGAGGCAACACTTCCTCGGAGAGTAATGTGGCAGTGGTGATTAAGATGGTGAGGTAGTCTTCTTCAAAAGTAAAGAGTTTTTAGTGAATTGTATTGAGATGTTTCGTGAGGTATAAGTTCTTCAAAAGCAATGTGGCAGTACTGATTGAGATGGTGAGGTATATTTTCCTTCATGAGAAATCCGCTTTGCAGTTGTGTGATTAGAGCTGGTGAGGTATGATTCTTCACGATAAATGTGGCAGCTCGGTGCTGTTATGGTGACCGGTATAATTTCCTTCACGAGTAATGTGGCAGTGGTGCATTGAGATGGGTGAGTATATAATCCGTTCGAGAGTAAACGTGGCGTGCAGTGGTGCGTTCAGGGCGGTTAGGCTATCATTCCTTCGAGGGTGGTGGTCCAGCTCACTCCTGCACTCTTCTGACTGTTGTCAGCCTTCACTGTGTGTGAACATTGAAGTGTCTTGATCTATACTGGAGTTGATGTACTGGTAGGTTTACACTCTGACTCAGTGTTACTTCTAAAAGGTAAGCACCGGACGCTGTGTCTTCGGCCGTCCAAAATAAACATCAGCGCTACAGAGGTGAGAAAGAGTTTAACTGCATCGATTCAATGCCCGTTCTTTCACGCTGCTAAGGACCAGATGCTTCACCGTTTATCTGGTCACAATCCAAGCGTGTGTTTGTTGAAAACATTTTCTGAAATGTTCCTAATGCATTGTTGGTCGAGCTTCTTGATGACGAAACAATAGTTCCATGAGCGAATTAAAAAAGTTGTAACCTGTAAACGACGGAACGTATTCGAAAGTATCTGTGGCTTACCTCAAAATGTCTGTAACGGAGTAGCAGATTGCAATGCGGAAAAAGGGATCTCGGTCCAGTTTCTCAGAAAATGTCCGTTTATCCTATGAGAGATACCTTCAAACCTCAGGTCCTCCATCAATAACAATTCAAAACTGTCCATCGATAAGTGCAGAACTACGCTTTGTACTCTGTTAGCTTCGTGCGGAAGATTGCGATTCAAATTTAACTGCATATCAGACAGAATCCTACCGAACGTTTTTGTCTTAGAAATAATAAGGGTGCTAGGTTACACGTCATGCTATGTATTTTCTAGTCTCCCTAAGCTGAGGCTCCTTTACACCTACACAACCAAGCCTTCCACGATTTACCCAATCTTCAAGATTCGGCACATCACAGTAAAAGCAGCGGCTTTGGCAAAGGTGTAGCTCATGGGTTGCACATTCCTCGAAGCAACCAATCCAAGCTCGCCTGCAATGGGGCAGCAACGACAGAGAACACGTGGACGCCTTGAGTGAATGGTCGATCCCTATGGAAATTGGTTGTCCTGAGGAGGCTCGCCTTATCCCCCACAGTCTGTCGTTTTGTCTTACTCTTCAAAAACAGCGTGCCACGCACATTGTCTGTCGGGGACACACAACTTATGGCAGCACACGCCTTCATCCACATGAAGTGGATTAAGTGGATTCCTTTCGAGCAGTGTGCGTGTCAACTCCCTCACTTCATGCCAATAACTGTTCGTGTAAAATGTGAGTTGAGACCAAAGAACGTTGAAAACTGTGACATTAATGCCAAATCATTCCTTAGTATCTCCTGGCATAAGCATCCGTAGAATTGCTGATCGATGCCCTGTCAAGGGTCTCCGTCAGGGCTGGGTATTTATCGACCTTACCTCACCGCCTGGCACACTGGCTTCCATTAACCTGGGGTTGCCTTTCTGAACACTGCTTTCAGAAGGTCCCGGACCTGGCGCTTGCTACAAATTACCAAAACTGACATCCACTCCCATCTCAAAGTAGACGCATCCTCCATGAGTTTTAGCGAGTGCCATTTTCTTTGAACACATTTCAGACACTAGTGTGGTGAAACAGTGCCACAGAAAAGGCTTTTCCAGGCAATTCTTTATTCAGCCTTCTGTGCACTCAGAATACATTGTCCTGTGATTGAACGACGACACCCATCGCCAAACTGTCCCCTGCTGCATTTTTATACGGAACTGAAGAGACGGTCGCTGAGTGAAGAAAGCGCATTTGGCTGTTTGGGTTTTCACGGTACACAAGCCACCACTTAGCTGCTGCAGGTTAGATGTGTGCTCTGTTCGATTCACCTGTGCAGATGACAAGCGTTGGCTGCTGCGCATGTCCAATGTTCATCCGACATCAAGGAAAGTCCTAAGCATCTTCATGAGTCACATGGAATTGATCATAGCGACAGACATTGTCTATGATATAAGACATGTCCTCAACAATGCCAATGCACAGGACTACATGTATTCAGCCGATCCAGTTCATGTCCACCAGTAAAACACTGTGGAAACACTGTTGAAGGTTACCTCTGTGTCACGTGGTCTCGGAGGAGCATGGCCTCTCGCGGCAGGAAGAACCATGCTCTTTGAATGGGGTACGAGTCATGACAAATGTTCGATTCCGCTCTGTTCATGTGGTGTGGTCGAAGAACTGAGCTAAACAGCAAACGCTGATTTCTAGTGGTGTAGCATGCGTAAGAACTGTACCTTTGCAAGAGTTTATAATCACTATTCAGTCCAGAAGGACTCCGAATACCTTCTCTGAACCACTTCAGTCTTACGCTTAGGGCTTGGATAAATCTGTTCCCCCACTGCTAAATACTTTGCGGGGAATTTCTTACATGCGTCTAGGCCCCCGTTCCTGCGCCTAGGAAGGGCTGGCTGGGTTTTGCAGGACATACTGGCTGTCACTTGGTCAGACGTGTGGCAATGCCCCGCGAACGTCGCAAAAAAACAAGTGACATTTTAGCAGAACGCTTTCAGAAGATGAGAGCCGAAGGTACAGTTCGATTTTGTTCACTTCTTTCAACAACAATTATATCGGGCCCAGACCTTGAGTGTCCTAATAGTCTGGCGTTGCAGTTCAAACACGCATTTCTGTCTTTGATATGCTAAACACTTGCTGACAAAACGTCTTGTGCTCTGTGCGCTATGGTAAGAAAAGTGCAAAATGCTGTCTGAATTGGAAACATCCACTGTATTGTCAAAAAAGTGAATCCTTTCGATGATTGTTGCAGTGATCGGGCAGTAATGGCATTCAGAGGAAATACAGTTCTTGGCACTGTTTACAAGTAAGGTCTTAGCCGTGAGCTATTACAGGATCTTCTTTTGGGAATATTTCCTCAGACAAGAGGACTACCATTTTTGCAGATGGCTGTAGTCGAATCTATTCTTTTCACTTGATTGGGCTAGCTCTGTCGGGTCTGTCTGTCTGGCTGGCTGGATGTCTCTCTCGATTCTATCTCTATCGTACTCTCTCTCTATCTCTCTCTCACGCGCGCGCGAGTGGGTGTTGTGGGTGTGTGTGTCGGTGTGTGGGTGTCGTGTTGGTGCGTGTGTGTGTGTGTGTTGTGGTGTGTGTGGTGTGTTGTGTGTGTGTGTGTGTGTGATGGTGTGTGCGCGCTCGAGAGCCGCAGTTATTGTGTAACTAGCCCCTTTATAGTCGTCTCTGCTAAGTCTGTATACTGCATACGCTGTCATGCTGCGGCAGATACTACACTCTTTTAACTATAATAATACTACTACACAACAACACCACATGGTTATTTTACCACCCAAAACTCATATAATATGATATTGCATGATGCTGATATTTTTCTTCTCTTGTTAATTCTTCTTCTTCTTCTTCCTCTTCTACTCTTTCCTTATTCTAGTCTTGTTATTGTTTGTTCTCTTATTATTCTTCAGCTCTCTTATTTATTCTTGTGCGTGTTTCTGTACTATTGATTAACTATACTTGTAGATTAATTTGGTTTTTCAAGTCGCTCTATATGGTTGTGTTTCTAGCAAGACATCAGACGCTTTGCGTAAATTCCATTCCAAGTCAGTTCAAAGGCCAATTA
>JADBJO010030130.1:2500-5000 GCA_016801955.1 Conus betulinus | reverse complement strand
GAAGAAAGAGTAAAATAATTTTGAAAAAAAATGGATCAAGAAAGAAAAGCATGAACGACAGATAAGAGAACAAAGGCGTAAAAGAAAGAGTGAAATAAAGGGAACAATCAAAGAAAGCTCAAAGAAAGAAAAAAAAATCTGTTAAAAAAAGCGTGAAGAAAAAGAAACAAAAACAGCATGACAGAGAGAAAAAAAATTGAAAAGAAGCGTCAAAGAAAGAAAACACTGCAGTGCAAGAAAGAAAGAAAGAAAGACAAAAGAAAGTGTACAACAAATTAGTAAACAGAAAAGGGAAAAACATGAAAGAAACAGAAAGAAAAACAAGCTGAAAGAAAACGTTGAAATAGGAACGCCCGAAGGTGTGCAAAGAAGAGAGGAAAAGGCGTGAAATAAAGGGAAAAACAAACTGAAAGAAAAAAGGAAAATCTATAGCTCAAAGCTAGAAAAAAAAAGACTGAAAGAAACTGAAACAAAGGCAGCTGATGGAAGAGACAAGATTATACCGGTTTGAAAGTCACGAAACATTCACAACTAGACGGATCCCGTCTTAAAAACCTTACCTCGATGAAATCTTCCTTCCTTTTCCCATCCAAAGACCACATGACCTGTTGGACTTGGACTTGTAACAGACAACCGAGAGAAAAAAAAAACAAGGGTTAAAAAAAGACCCAGCGAGTTCGATCTTATTGGTAATTAAATGTATGCATAGCCAATGCCTACACGGTAAAATTGCTAGAACGTGAAATTTCACCGTAGATATTTGATCGTGGAACACGCATTAAACGCACTGAAAACAATACACATTGATTTCGCCTGGATGCCTTGTTTTGTGCTATTAGCTCCTGACAATGCAATGTTGAACAACGCGTATCGACAGGCCGAGCTCATATGACGGTGATCACGCCGGGAAAACACACACACACACACACACACACACACACACACACACACACACACACACACACACACACACACACACATTTAGGTGCGCGCGCGCCCGCATATGCATGTATGAACGCGCGCGCGCGCGCGCGCGCGCGCGCGCGTGTGTGTGTGTGTGTGTGTGTGTGTGTGCTCGCATACGCGCGTGTGTGTGAGTGGAGAGAGAGAGAGAGAGAGAGAGAGAGAGAGAGAGAGAGAGAGAGAGAGAGAGAGAGAGAGAGAGGAGATGATATTGCAGTTGAAGAAAGGAGAGGATGCAGAAGACAGTCCGGCAAGACCAGCAGGACCAATGGACTTTGTGGGAAAACGCACCCCTAAGAAGTCTCAGTCAGAATGCAATATAGCACACAATCAGAATAAGCGTCGCGCACAGATGTGTAGATAATCTCCTGCCCTCAAATTCTGATTGAATTCACTGTGTCATATAAAAGCAGACTGGGGGGAAGCTGTCAGACCAGAGGTAGACCAATGTTAAGTCAGCAGCTTGAGGGAATTTGGCTTCCAAATCAAAGCCCTCGACATAGAGGTGGGCAATATCAGAAACACTACATCTAAATTTAACAAAAGGAACACACACACAAAAGAATTGAGGTGGGATTTTGTGTTGTGACTGTTTCAGAAGACAGGGTACCAAAATGGCACTGTTTAACACCAGTGTTGTTATCATAGTTTACCATATGAACTGCGTGCCACTCTGGAAGAACACTTACATTGGTGTTTTCTGTATCTGGTTGATCTTTGTTCAGTCTACCCAGAAGCACCATATATTTAGTTTGGAGGCTGTCACTGCTTGTTTGGTCATCTTTGTTGATCAATATTTCCCAACTAGGAGAATATAGAACCACAGTAATTACTCTGCGCCGTAAACTGAACAGACCTTGGTATTTAGTCTGTGACATGTTTCATCAAACGGCCAAACCACGCAGACTATGCGTTTTAACTGTGTTGTTGTTTTTCAACGTGTTGAAGCCTTTCACTTTTTCTTCATCGTTGATGCCAGATATTTTCTTGCCCAGTCTTCAGTAGTAAAATGGATCGATGGTAGATTGCCTGGGGCTGTGTCTGGATGCTGCTTTGATCTTTCTTCACCGTCGGCTCTGCAGCTCAGGGGACGGCCCGTCTTAAATACATGTTAACGTCGCAGGACGTCCTTAAGTGCATGGGAGACTAAGCCGCTAGTTTCCGCTTCCGTCTGCGTTCTTCCGTCTGTCTGCCTGTGTGTCTGAGAGAGAGAGAGGAGAGAGAGAGAGAGAGAGAGAGAGAGAGAGAGAGAGAGAGAGAACAGACAGACAGAGAGACAACAGAGAGAGAGAGAGAGAGAGAGAGAGAGAGAGAGAGAGAGAGAGAGAACAGACAGACAGACAGAGACAACAGAGAGAGAGAGAGAGAGAGAGAGAGAGAGAGAGAGAGAGAGAGAGAGAGAGAGAGAGAGAAGAGAGAGAGAGAGAAACAGACAGACAGAGAGAGAGACAACAGAGAGAGAGAGAGAGAGAGAGAAATGTTCAACAATATCATAAGATTCGTCAGTATTGACGAATATGACAGTTATGTTGTGAGT
>JADBJO010030129.1:7500-12500 GCA_016801955.1 Conus betulinus | reverse complement strand
TTGTTGTTGTTGTTGTTGTTGTTGATGATCTCTTTTTCTTCTTCTTCTTCTTCTTCTTCTTCTTCTTCTTCTGCTCTTCTTCTTCTTTTTTCTTCTAAGAATAATAATAATCTTTACCACGCTGTTTATCATGACGAGTGTGTAGTTGTTTACTTGATATTGTGTTTTTCCATCCCACCACAAACTTGCCCTCTCTATCTATCATCACTGTTCGAGTCCTCCTGTCTGTAGGACAAGTGGTTCACTTTGGCTGGTACCCCTTTAAGCCGTTGCCCTAATCAGGACATTCCATGCCGTGGCAGCTGTGACTAAGCCCCGGTTTCCATTCAGCCTCGGGGGTGGGGACCAGAGTACCAGACACACAATCTGTACGTTTCCCAGGGCAAACAGGCCTGATCTAGGCGGAGTCGTTGGGCTTTGTGGTAGGGGTAGCAGACACTAAACCGACTACCTTGATTGATTGGTGCAACTCGATCGCTTCCCTTGTTTCTTGCACTAGGGATGGTTAAGTGTGTGTGGTGTGCGTGTGTGTGTGTGTGTGTGTGGTGTGTGTGTGTGTGTGTGTGTGTGTGTGTGTGTGTGTGGTGTGTGTGTGTGTGTGTGTGTGTGTGTGTGTGTGTGGTGTGTGTGCGTGCGTGCGTGAATGCGTGTGTGTGTGTGTGTGTGTGTGTGTGTGTGTGTGTGTGTGTGTGGTGTGTGGTGTGTGTGTGTTTATATGGGTGAATGTGTGCGTGTGTGTGTGCATCTCTCTCTCTCTCTCTCTCTCTCTCTCTCTCTCTCTCTCTCTCTCTCTCTCTCTCTCTCCTCTCCTCCCTCCCTCCTCTCTCTCTCTCTCTCTCTCTCTCTCTCTCTCTCTCTCTCTCTCTCTCCAGTTATTAGTCCAAAAGCTTTTCTTTCACACTTATCCTGCTGTATAGTGAGCATCCCGTCATTATTCTTTGCTTTGAGTTGTTACGATGGCATTTTGCTGATATACAACAAAAGAGCTCTCTCTCTCTCTCTCTCTCTCTCTCTCTCTCTCTCTGTCTCTGTCTCTGTCTGTCTGTCTGTCTGTCTCTGTCTCTGTCTCTGTCTCTCCTCTCTCTCTCTCTCTCTCTCTCTCTCTCTCTCTCTCTGTGCGTGCATGCGTGCGTGCTGCGTGTGTGTGTGTGTGTGTGTGTGTGTGTGTGTGTGTGGTGGTGTGTGTGTGTGTGTCTTTGTTTCTTTGTCTGTCTGTATGTCTGTCTCACTGTCTTTGTTTTTGTTTTGGTTTCTGTCTTTTTCTCTCTGTCTCTGTCTGTCTGTCTGTCTGTCTCTCTGTCTGTCTGTCTGTCTGTATGTATGTATGTCTGTCTGTCTGTCTGTCTGTCCTCTCTCTCTCTCTCTCTCCTCTCTCTCTCTCTCTCTCTCTCTCTCTCTCTCTCTCCCACTTAGCAATGTGAACTTTGGCTATGTGTGTGTGTGTGTGTGTGTGGGTGTGTGTGTGTGTGTGTGGTGTGTGTGTGTGTGTGTGTGTGTGTGTGTGTGTGTGTGTGTGTGTGTATGTGTGTGTGTGTGTGTGTGTGTGTGTGTGTGTGTGTGTGTGTGTTTTACTTTAGAATGAAATGACCGTTGGGTTTTGTCTGAATTGTATACTGCATGGCCTTGAGGCGACGCCAGGCTGACAGGCTTCATACGCAGGATATCCACGGGCATCCCTTAGGCCTTCCCTGAAATAATGCTCTGTCATGAGGAACACTCACCACGGCTCGACGCTCCTGAGTCTTGTTCATGGATTCCTTTAAACCTTTGTCTCACTTGCATCCTAGTGATCATCAGGTGCCGGGTTTAGGACGTAAGATTGAATATTCACAAAGCCACGGTCGACGTAGCTTAACAGGTGTAGAAAAAAACAGTCGGGTTTTAGTATAAGAAGAGCCGAAAAACTATCCAAGAAGTAATTCAAGATTTGTACTAAGAGCTGATGCAATTGAAATTTTGCATATGACTGATTTTTTGTCTCTCTCAAGAGATGCAGTTAAAAAATTAGCATGTGATTTTTATTTTCTTTTATCTCTCAAGGAACAAGAAGTACCACCCACGGACCATTGAGTCTGGATGCCTCCATAATCTTTCAAAAGCAGACGGACAAGGACTAGCTATGATAATAAGACACAACTTGAGAGAAACAAATAGTCAAAGACAGACTTAGAAATAAAAAGGTCTGGCAGCACACATGAAATGATAGGTGTGCGACCAGAAAGACCTGATGGCAATCAGAACAGCCTTCTGCTCGTCAGTGCACACATACATCCACGATCCCACACGTCAGAAACGGCCTGGACCTTTTTGGAGGAACAGAAGATGAATATTGAGACTCTTTAATGCTATGTGGACATTAATGATTCGCAATGAGGGGTCCGAGCAGAAATACTCTGAAGACAGCAAAGACGACATCATGACGGACCAGACTGAAAGGTGCAGGGAAGGGCAATGACATCTCCGTGAAACACAAAATTAGGCCCCTGCCTGCACTGGTATATTCTGCCTTCCTGTGAGCATGGGAGGCATAGATATTCATAGACTCTCTCTCTCTCTCTCTCTCGCTCTCTCTCTCTCTCTCTCTCTCTCTCTCTCTCTCTCTCTCTCTCCTCTCTCTCTCTCTCTCTCTCTCTCTCTCCTCCTCACACACACACACACACACACACACACACACACACACACACACACACACACCACACACACACACACACAGAGACTCACACACCACACACAGACTCACACACCACACACACACACACACACACACACACACACACACACACACACACACACACACACAACTACACACACAGAGACAGACAGACAGAGAGAGAGAGAGAGAGACTCACACACACACACACACACACACACACACACACACACACACACACACACACACACACACACACACACACCACACACACACACACACACACACACACACACACACACACACACACCACACACACACACACACACACACACACACACACACACACACACACACACACACGCCCCATGACTGACCGAATGAATAAATACTTACCTTCAAATGTTTCTCATTAAATGGAGATTTTTCTCACAACACCCTATTGCCCCTTCCTGCTCCCTTCCTTTTTCATTTGCCTCCCTCCCAGATTTCCTCACCCCACTTCCTCCCTTCCCACTCCCCTTTGTATCTGCTGGGTATCATTCTGGGTATTATACTGTACAGATATCTGCTGGGTATCATTCTGGGTATTACACTGTACAGATATCTGCTGGGTATCATTCTGGGTGGCATACTGTACAGATATCTGCTGGGTATCATTCTGGGTGTCATACTGTACAGATATCTGCTGGGTATCATTCTGGGTGGCATACTGTACAGATATCTGCTGGGTGTCATTCTGGGTGTCATACTGTACAGATATCTGCTGGGTATCATTCTGGGTGTCATACTGTACAGATATCTGCTGGGTATCATTCTGGGTGTCATACTGTACAGATATCTGTTGGGTGTCATTCTGGGTGTCATACTGTACAGATATCTGCTGGGTATCATTCTGGGTTTATACTGTACAGATATCTGCTGGGTATCATTCTGGGTATTATACTGTACAGATATCTGCTGGGTATCATTCTGGGTGTCATACTGTACAGATATCTGCTGGGTATCATTCTGGGTATTATACTGTACAGATATCTGCTGGGTATCATTCTGGGTGTCATCATACTGTACAGATATCTGCTGGGTATCATTCTGGGTGTCATACTGTACAGATATATGCTGGGTATCATTCTGGGTGGCATACTGTACAGATATCTGCTGGGTATCATTGTGGGTGGCATACTGTACAGATATCTGCTGGGTGTCATTCTGGGTATTATGCTGTACAGATATCTGCTGGGTATCATTCTGGGTATTATACTGTACAGATATCTGCTGGGTATCATTCTGGGTATCATACCGTACAGATATCTGCTGGGTATCATTCTGGGTGGCATACTGTACAAATATCTGCTGGGTGTCATTCTGGGTATTATACTGTACAGATATCTGCTGGGTATCATTCTGGGTGGCATACTGTACAAATATCTGCTGGGTGTCATTCTGGGTATTATACTGTACAGATATCTGCTGGGTATCATTCTGGGTGGCATACTGTACAGATATCTGCTGGGTATCATTCTGGGTATTATACTGTACAGATATCTGCTGGGTATCATTCTGGGTGTCATACTGTACAGATATCTGCTGGGTATCATTCTGGGTGTCATACTGTACAGATATCTGCTGGGTATCATTCTGGTACAGTCATACTGTATCAGATATCTGCTGGGTATCATTCTGGGTGTCATACTGTACAGATATCTGCTGGGTATCATTCTGGGTGGTCATACTGTACAGATATCTGCTGGGTATCATTCTGGGTGTCATACTGTACAGATATCTGCTGGGTATCTGCTGGGTATCATTCTGGGTGTCATACTGTACAGATATCTGCTGGGTATCATTCTGGGTGTCATACTGTACAGATATCTGTTGGGTATCATTCTGGGTGTCATACTGTACAGATATCTGCTGGGTATCATTCTGGGTGTCATACTGTACAGATATCTGCTGGGTATCATTCTGGGTGTCATACTGTACAGATATCTGTTGGGTATCATTCTGGGTGTCATACTGTACAGATATCTGCTGGGTATCATTCTGGGTGTCATACTGTACAGATATCTGCTGGGTATCACAGATTCTGGGGTATCATTATACTGTACAGATATCTTGCTGGGTATTATTCTGGGTGTCATACTGTACAGATATCTGTTGGGTATCATTCTGGGTGTCATACTGTACAGATCATAAGTCAGACTCGAGGGATCTTGTCTGTGATGGCATTAGAATCTTACTAGGCTAAATGTAGTATAATGCAATACAGATAATTACAGCAGAGCACAATAGTATGAAGCAGAACACACAAAAAAATAACCAACTAAATGTACGAAAGTACATTATACTT
>JADBJO010030129.1:0-5000 GCA_016801955.1 Conus betulinus | reverse complement strand
GATGAGACAGATCGGCAGAAAAGCACAGTTCGCGGTCACACATTTCGAGATCGAATCCCACTGACACAGGGTAAGCCCTGCTGGATCTTTGGCCATAGTAAACGTGCTATCGCTCTGGTGGTTGCGGCGTCGAGTTAGATGGCTTTGCTTCTTTGACTCTTCTGGGAAAGTGATCCCAGGGTGCCATGAGGAACCGAATGTAACCAAATACCCCACGCCTTACGAGCTAGCCCAGTACTTGGTCAAATTCTCTCCGCTGCCCTTGTGCACATTGGAGGTGTGTCATAGATGACGTGGCATGCATGGCAAAACTCGTCAATACAAGTCCTGCTATCGTCACTAAACTAACGTCAGTGTCATTTCTAACATAACTATACACGCAGAAATCCTGACACCGATTTGTTTCCTTAATTCGTTTTCATCATCATTAAAACCAAGATTTTTTTTAAAACACATTTAGTTTTTTTGTCTTTGTTTCAGTTTTGTCTTTTGTGAATTTCTAGTGTCATTGACCGAAACCACATGCCGTTCATACCAGCCCACCCCCCCAGCCCCCCACCCCCCCTTCTCTCTCTCTCTCTCTCTCTCTCTCTCTCTCTCTCTCTCTCCTCTCTCTCTCTCTCTCTCTCTCTCTCTCTAAAGACCACCGTATTCATGATCGTCCTGCGATAACATCAGAGGTGGCAGTCAAACCACGGGAAGCTGTCAATACTAACTCGTGAGGAGACCCTACCGGAAGATGTTGCACCACTGCTGAAGCACAAACGATTCTCTTTCCCTGTTTAACTCTCCCCCCCCCCCCCCCCCCCCCCATCCCCCCCCCCCCCCCGCTCCCCCCCCCCCCCCCCCCCTCCCCCCTCACCCCCCTTTCTTCTTGTGGATGCATTTTTGTGTGTGTGTCACGCACTAATTTCAAGTGCAGCTAGACCTCTCAGCTGAAATGCAAACATTCCACACATCTCACTTCTTATAAGTTCAAAAAAAAAACAACAAAAAAAAAAAGTTCAAAACTTAGAAATAAATACATTTTCAATAACAAACGGCCCTATATTCTGATTCAGTTTACAAGAAAACATCTTTAATCTGAAAGGAACTCGAAGAAAAAAAAAAAAACTTAGAAAAGGGAGCAAGAAGTGACACTGAAACCCTTTAAAACACACACACACACACACACACACACACACACACACACACACACACACACACACACACACAAAACCCGCACGCATACCGGTTTTCTATCATCAAATCAAACCTGAATTGTATTTTCAATTCAGCCATACATTTCGGTATCGGAAAGGGAAAAAAATGTTTTTGAGAAAAAAAGTTTTTGATCATTTGCAGACACTTTTGTGTGTGTGCTCTGCGGATTTATTTTACAACTCACAAATTAATTACATGTCATATAAAAGAAGGACGTGAATACTGAACCGAAACTATTTACCATTGAATGTAAAATTTAAGTTTTCTTATGATTGCAGTTTAGGCCTTCGGGACAGCGATTGTTTTTAGGAATTTACACTGAATGATCAGAATCTGACCATTAACTTCAATTCCGATTTTCGAAATTGCCGATTAGGACGGGGCTCGAAAACGGTGGTTTTCTTTTTTTTTTTTTTTTTTTTTTGTTAAGTTTTGTTTTTTTTAAGTAAGAAGACTAATGACAGAAACGAACGAAAAAGAACAAGGGTAATTTACTCCTATATTTACGTCCCTAAATGTAAAAGGCATGCATGTAAGCTGGTGTTCCTCAAGACAACCAATGACGATAAGTTTTATTGAAAAAAAAAATCTCGCTTCAAGTTTTTTAGGATAGCGTATGGACCAGTTGCTAAATGCGCGAGAGGGCAGTTAACAGCATCGAGAATCTCTCTCTCTCTCTCTCACTCTCTCTCTCTCTCTCCTCTCTCTCTCTCCCTCTCTCTATCTCTCTCCCTCTCTCTCTCTCTCTCTCCTCTCTCTCTCTCTCTCTCTCTCCTCTCTTGTTTGTGTGTGTGTGAACGTGGGTTGTGATTATTATTATTATCATTATTATTATTATTATTATTATATTGTTCTTGTTGTTGTTATCATTGTCATTGTAATTATCATTATTGTGATAGTTGTTATTGTTGCTATCACTATTATTGTTATTATCGCCATCATTATCATCATCATCGTTCATTGTTTTAATTATTATTATCATCATTGTTATACATTGTTATATTATTACTTTTTTATCATTCATTTGTTTGCAGAAAGTTTTTCTAAGTAACATTTTGATGTGTTTCTTTATTATCTGATTTTTTCCTTTTACCTATTTATTTCTTCTTCCTAAAATATTTGTCATCTACCTATTTCGTTAAATAATGCTTTATTTTTTCATTAGTTAATTATTCATCTGTGTATTTCTTTCTTCTTTCTTTCTCTCTATATATATATTATATATATATATATATATATATATATATAAGTCAATACAATCTTTGTTGTTCATCTCTTGCCACTTTTATTTGCCAAATTTTCGCTCACACGAGCTTTCTCAGGGCAGCTGCAAGGCATAAAAGGACAATAGCATTATTATTCTGTACAACTTCAGATAAGAACTTTATATAAGAACATGTCTAAAACTTCCATTCAACCCGCACGTGTGCACTCACACACACACACACACACACACACACACACACACACACACACACACACACACACACTCTCTCTCTCTCTCTCTCTCTCTCTCTCCGCTCTCCTCTCTCTCTCTCTCTCTCTCTCTCTCTCGCACACACTCCTCCCCCAGGCGCGCGCGCGCGCTCACGCTCACACACCACACACACACACCACACACAACACACACACACACACACACACACACACACACACACACACACACTCGCACAGGACTGGGGTGTTATACACCCTAGTGGTGTACTGCAGTGTCAATATATTTCCCTTCCCCCCCATTCTACCAGGATGACCATTACAGTTTGTCACACATCATCTCTGGCGGGTACGGGCCGAAACCCTGACTGGAACTGTCAGTCTGGAACTTCCAGACAGCTCAACGGGTACAGCACCGACTTCACTTGAGATCACCCAGATGCCCAACATGAAAGTAACGTATTGTCGTCCTGGTAGAACCAGTGCAGTGTCGTATAGATCTCCTTTCTTGACTCTCTGGGGAATGTGATACAATTCTGCCATAGTTCACGGTGCACGTCAGACGCGTATGTAGGTGACAAGTTAACTCTATCCAGGTTAGCCAGCCAACACTTCGGCGTTTTTTCCCTTTCTATGTGATATTGAAACTGCTTTAGATTACGTCACATCAATGGAGAAAGTCATCATTCGAAAATGTTAGTGTTGTGCCTTGGCTCACATTACGTTCGTGTTACTTGGAAAATAAATAAATGAATGAATAAATAAAAATTAATAATAAATACATAATTCTTGACAATAGGCGCTGAGTCATTCTTTTCCTTTAGCTCATTGTATTATAAATGTACTTTTCCACATGTGCGTTACCTTTCTTGTTATTTATTAACTTATTTATTTATTCATTTATTTATTTGTTTATTTATTTATCTATTTCTGTTTTCTTTCATCATTTTCATTCTGTCTCGTCTCTAGCGACTCGCCATCTTCATTGCTGCCACGTCATTCACTCCAACGAATCCATGCACAACTGTACCCAGAAGCGTCTGCAGCGGCACTAGAATCAGCAGTCCACAGGGAGTAACTGCTGTCAACTCTTGAGGCGATCCACGGAGAAAATACTGCCGAGTCACTGTGGTGTTATTTTCATTTTTTAAACTAACTGCTCCATTTCATTGTGCATACAGTCTTTCTACCACAGACTAACACAAGCGCAGCTGGTCCTTAGGGATAACAAACACACATGACGGATGTTCTGCTTTTTCATACTTTAGAATCATTCAGACTCATGACGAAAGATTCATTAGTTGTAGCAAAACCACATCTACAAAACTGACAAAGACCGAAACACCACTGGAGAAATGATCACGTGCTTGCTCAATGTGTGGACAATAATGGCGACAGACTGGATAGACAACACGACAACGCAGTGGCCAATGGATGCTTAAAGATGCGCATGGCGCGTTGGTATGCTGATATATCGGTTATACTGATGCTGCACAGATGTCTTGCTGTGGTGTATGCTCGACGCAAGTTCCCTGAGTGTACAGTGTCGTGTGTTTGTCTGCACACCGGCTGTGTAAGCGGTCGCTGGGGTTTTATGCCAGTCATGCTGGGTTCACAGGGGCGCTCGTGTCTGCAGCATGCTGGACTGCAACGTAGAGTGGTTGTATTAATGCAATTCATAGGATCTGTCTTACAGCATGCTACGATGCCGTGTGTCGCTGTCTGTCAGCAACCGCTGCCCGGAACAGTGGCGCTTGTGGTATGTTCGACCAGTTTTATGCACCTCGCTGTGCAGGCTTTCACGGATACTTATGTTGATGTCTCGGGCTTTTCTTTTTCTGAGCACTACTGAATTGAAAGCATGCATAGAACTCCACGTGTAAACACTCCTACACTGGTAGTGATACATGAGTTTGTTAGTGCCGTGGCTGGCGGCCGCTGGTGTGTGTGGGTGTGTTGTGTGTTGTGTAGTGTGTGGGTTCCTCCTTCCTTTCTGTGTACGCAACAGCCAGCTGCCGTTGCGTTGCTGCCCGTCGCTGCTTGCCGCGTGTGGGATGTGCGGTGTTGGGTGTGGTGTTGTGGTGTGTGCTGTCGGCGTCCGTGCGTGTGTTTTTTGTGTCGTTTGTGTCTGCGCTCGTGGTGTGTTTACAACTCTGGTATAGTGCATTTAAACTAAGTGAGGGCTGTCGAAGAAGAAACGACAAGCGAGGCCAACAGCCATCACAAAACGTCGCACCCCATGGACTACTGTATGAACGACAAACGCCGGCAAGGCGGGTTCAGAATGGTTTACTCAGGACAACAAATGGGGCAGTAGACGGACCGCGGCAAACTGCGTCGATAAAATAATTTGGTGGCTGGGT
>JADBJO010030128.1:0-12500 GCA_016801955.1 Conus betulinus | reverse complement strand
CGACCGCATTGGTGTCTGTAGTTCTTCACAAGTTGTGCAGGATGGCTCAGTCTGTGCATGCAAGCTATGAAACAAACCCTTCAGAACAGCACCAGCAATAACAGTGAATTGTACATCGACAAAAAGCAATATAAATAAAAATCACCATAACTCCCCTCCCCCTCCCCCCCTCCCCCCCCCCTCACGCACGCACTCTCACAGCACGAACTGGCACACACACAGCGCGCGCATATACGTCGCGCGCACACCCAAACACACACACAACACACACACACACACACACACACAACACACACACAAATATATATATATATATATACACACACAGCTCGCGCATGCACGCACACACACACACACACACACACACACACACCACACACACACACACACACACACAACACATGCACACACCCGCACACACCCGCAACAAACCCACCACACCACACCACAACACACACCACACGCGCGCGCGCGCGCGCGCGCGCCTTGCGCGCGCACGCATGCACGCAACACACAAACACAAGCCACTCACCAAAACACATACGCACACACATACACACACCCGCGCGCGCGCATGCACATACACGCACCTACACACGCGCGTGCACACACACACCACACACACACACACACACAAACACGAGGCCGTTCCCTTCGTCATTGTGGGAGCAAGGCCAACCAAGGCTGAATCACGTGCAGTTTGTGTCTGAAAGGCTCACGCGTATCGTGAAGATGGCGTCTTGCCGTGCATTCCATGATGAAGAAGCCAAGCAACTATTAAAACAGCATTGGCCATGAAATTGTCTCCCTAATAAACAGATCATCTGTGGGAGGGAAGTTAGATGTTAAAAGGCGACATGGGAACACATGGGAGCGATGGGGGGTGTGGATGGGGGGGGGGGGGGGGGTGGGGGGGTGGGATGATAGGTGCAAGGTGAAGAGAGGTTGGGTGGGGCGGGAGAAGAGGTGTGGTGTGGGGGTATGAGGTATGACAGAGCTGAAAAGGGTAAGTCTATGCTATGGCCTGCACTTGCCCAGGCACACATCAAGGGAAAAATGCCCATTCATTGCTTGCATGAAAGAAAAAACATATAAAAGCAACCATGCATTCTTTTTAAAGTATGTATGCTGGAATTGATGTGTTTTGCGATACTTGAAGATGTATTATTATACTATTCTTCTTCTTCTTCTTCTTCTTCTTCTGTCATGATGATGATGATGATGGATTATCATCATCATCATGAGTACTACTGCTGCTGCTGCTTCTAATGTTACTACTACTACTATATACTACTACTACTATACGACCTACTATACACCTAGGCTACTATACTTATACTACTATACTACTACTAATACGACTATACTACTACTGTCTGGTCTGACTGCTGCTGCTGCTGCCTTCGCTGCGTTCCTCCTCCCCTCTACCGACTCCTCCCATCGCTCATACTACTACTACTAGATACTTACTACTACACTACTTACCTTACTTAATATCTGACTATATACTAGGACTACTACTAATTTAATTGTTGTAATACATTGTGGCTGTGTTGTTTGTGGTTTATCTACGTGTATTCTTTCGTTTGATTTTTGTTTTGTTTATGTTGATAAATGTATTGGTTTGTGCCCACCCACCTACTGTCTCTCTGTCCTTCTGAGCTCTCTCTCTCGTCATCCGTCTACTCTCCTGCTCCTCTCTCTCTCTCTCTCTCTCTCTCTCTCTCTCTCAAGAACACCACACACCAACAAACAACACGTGGACACAAACACACACACACACCACACACCACACACACAACCTACAAGTCACGCACGCCACGCACGCAACGCACGCTACGCACGCACCCGCACGCACACACCACACACACACACAATGCGAGCGCAGCACACACACACAAACACAAATGCGCGCGCAAACACTCAAACCTATCCACGCACAGGCACCCCCAACACCGCAGGCATTATGCACGCGAATTTTGCGGCATTCACGCAACCAAATGAAAGCAAACGAACGAACATCAACCACGAGCCGCGATGCGCGCCTCAAAACACATCATACACATGCACACAACACCCAAATACACACAACACTCACTCGTGCGTGCGCGCGCGCGCGCGCGCGCGCGCACACCACACACAACACATTCACACACACTCACACCCACAGACCACACACACACACACACACACACACACAAACTCACAGACACATACTACACTGTACAATGTACCACACGTACACGTACCACACACCACACAGCGACAACTACCATGACACACACACATCACACACACACACACACCCACAAACACACACCGCAACACACACACACACTTCCGGCTATTTTTTTGGGTGTGTGGGTCTCAAGTCGCACTCTAAAATGAAGAGACAGAGATGGACATAAATTAAAAGAAAGACGATATCGAAACCACAACACCACACATCACACACACACCACCACACACCACACACACACCCACAACACACACACACACGCACAAAACACCACACATACCTGAAATATCCACTATGACCTCGACCTCCACGTCACGCACTTTTTTTTTACACAAACACCACACACACACAAAACACACCACAACACACACCACACACACACACACAAAATTAAACACACACAATGCGCGCGCGCGCACGCGCGAACCGCAAGCCAACACACACATGCGCCGCACGCACACACACAATAATTGAGATGCACAGCCACGTTACATCAAACGGCAGGCAGAGGCATCTGCACCGGCGCTTGCAGCGAACACGCACCCCATGGACGCACTAAGCAATGCACATACCCACGCGCGCGCTACACACATCATACACATGCCACACACACACATACACCAAACACCCGCTGCGCGCGCCGCGCGCGCACATGCACAAACACCACACGCACCGCCACACACACACCACTGCACCACAGCTCACACACACACACACATACACACACACACCCACACACACACCCCCCCCCCCCCCCCCCCCCCCCCCCCCCCCCCCCCCCACCCACCCCCCCCCACCCCCCCCCCCCCCCCCCCCACAACACAAACACCACTCTACATACACAAACAAACCAAAAACACCACACACTACACACAAACACATATATATAACCCCAACCATAATATATATATAGATAATAAGTATAGTATATAGATGATAGCCGCGCTGCGCGCGCGGCACACCCGCACGTCATTCTCACACACACAAGCTCATCTCACTTACTTACTCAGTCACCAGGCAAAAAACAACAACAACCAAAAACAACATGCTAAATCCACCCACCATTTTCACCCCAATTCTGTAAAAGTTTTGTCCGACCCCAATCAAGCAGAGTGCCGAATAGCAGGTTTCTCCCCACCCCCAGCTCCCCACTCCCCACCCCCATGTGTACCTACCCACAAGGTCCACTTCACTTCCCCAGACATATGTTTGATTGGATCACACGATGATGAACTATTAATCGTTTCCATGATGACGGCAGAATTCTAGGATCATCTAAAAGCAATGCTACGACTACTGTTTCTTTCCCCATCCTCTTTGTAATAACACCATCCACCCTCGCCTCGAGTTCTTTCTTTTCATAGTATACGTACCCTCCGGGTCCACGTACTTTAAAAAAAATTGGTTTGCACACTATTCCAAAAGAATGGCTGAATCTGCGGATCGTATTAAGAACATGTTGCCATTTATGGTTCTATAAAACATGGTGAACAAAAACAATGCACAACGTTTTCGACTCTTAGAGTCTTTTTCAAGTGACATGAAACGACAGTAGTACACGCAAATTTTGCTGTGTTAATGACGTAAAAGAACGGGGGAGACGCAGAGATAAAAACAACAATTATTTTATTTATTTATTTTTTAATGTATTTATTTTATTATTTATTTGTGTGTGGGGTGTGTGTGGTGTTTGAGTTCTTGGCACATCAAACAGTATTGTTGAACCCCCGCGTCTGGGTGTTGTTATGCGTCTCCCCGTTCTTTACGTCATTAAAACAGCAAAATTTGCGTGTAATGTCGTTTCATGTCACTGAAAAAGGTTCTAAGAGTCGAAACGTTGTGCCATGTTTTTGTTTTCTTTTTGGACACCCCCCCCCCTCCCCCCCCACCCACTCCCCCCCCCCACCCCCCCCCCCCCCACCCCCCCCCCCCCCCTTCTATCCACCACCACCCACCCCCCTATCTCCCCTCTTTCATTTCCCCCCCACTTTCCACCCCCCCCTACCCCTCACTCCACTCCACCACTCCCCCCCCCTCCCTACTTCCCCCCCCCCCAGCCCCACACCCCACTTTCCCCTTCCACCCCCACCCCTCCCCCCCCACCACCCCTTCCTTCCCCCCCCCCCCTAATCCCCCCCACACTAGTAACCACCTCATAACTCTCCCCCCCAACACCCCCCCCCCCTATTTATCACCATCCAGTCCCACCCCCCCCCCACCCCCCCATACTACACACCCACCTACCTCCCCCCCCCCTATTTTCCCCCCACCCACCCCTCCTCTTATACACAGTAAACCCCCAATGTTGTTTCGGCCTTACTTTTACCAATCATGCAAAGTTATGTCGCTTTGTCCCTTACCCGCCTACGATTCTCTCTCTCTATTTACTTCCATTCTCCTATTCTCCTTACCCTTCTTCTTTACCTTCCCTCCCTTTCTACCCCTCCACACACAATATCACACACTGCATCCTGCCAATTCGGTTCTCTCACCCCATGCTGTTTTTAACCCTGTCGTTTTCCGCATGAATTGGAGGGGTGTCTAATCCCCATCCCATTTTGGTCCTTCCCGGGGTTTGTTTGGGGGCTCTATTCCCCCTCCCACCACGACAGCACAGGTGTGTCCCCTTCCCATTCCATTTCTTATCAACTCTTCAATGCATGGGGCTTTTATCCATTGATGATTTGCAACCCCCTCCCCCCCCTGTCATCCCGTACGGCTCTTCTCACGAACCCCTCCCCACCAATACTCCACCCAAGCCCCCCCCCCCACCCCAACCCCCAACCCTGTACGGACCGCTTTAAACAGCCGTCGACGGCTGTGTAACGCTCCTCATTTCTGCCCTCTGTTACTTACCCATGTTTCCCTTCCTCTACACTTAGTCACTCCTGTCCCTCTTCCCCCTCTCACTATCCTTCCTATCCCCCCCAAACTCACCATTCCTCCTCGTTCCAAAGTCTCATTGTTTCTGGACTATGTTTTTTGTTTTATCCTGTTACACTAGATTAATTATAATAAAATGAAAAGCTCGATCACCTAACAATATCTTTTATTATTTTCTCAATTATTTTATTTTTCTTTTTCTTACACCCTCTGATCTCTCATGCTGTTTTTTCTTTTTCTTGACAAGCCGCGAAGCAAGCAGGGAGACATTGAATCCGCCTCCCGGAACAATCAAAAATTTGAAAGCGCCTCACTCTCTACATCTGCTCATTGGCGACTTAAAAAGACTATACCAAAGCTTGCGAAAAAAATTTGAAAAAAAAATAAACAATATGGCTTGATAGTCACTTGTCCAATTGGGACTGACACGGACCCCCTACTTTTACCTTTTCCAAACTCCAGTTCCCCTACGCACGCCCCGAACTTGACCCTCTATGTGGGCATTCCATCTTTCCTCTGAGGTTCTTCTCCCCCGTATGTTTCTTGAGTAACTGAACAAGGACTACAACACACAATCGAAAATTGAGATAGAATAAATCTGCTCCTGAAGATTAAACAAGACTATACTGAACAGAGAGAAATTGAAAAATGAATATACACCTGCTCATTGAAGGACCTGACAAAAAATGACCACAGGACTGAGATTGTTTGCTTCTCGAAAGGAACATATGCTCCTTTGGAGATCATATACCAAGGCTATACCACACAGATCTGCGAACTTTGAAAGAAACAAACCACCCCTGCGATCCTGTTCGCGTAAGAGCTTGTTTTTTAACAAAACTCATACCAGCAGAGGAGAGAATCTTGGAAAGGAAACATCTGGTCTCATTGGAGACTTTTTATGTAAGGACTATACCTACAGAGGAGAACTTGAAAGACACATCTGCTCCTTTAAGAACTGAACAAACCACTATACCACAAGACGTAGAATTTGGAGAAGGAACAATCTGCTGCCTGAAAAATGAACAAGACTATATCGGATCAGGGACATTGAAAGGAACCATCTGCTCCTTGGAGATCTAACAGAGCCGAAACCACAAGGGAGACTTTGAAAAAGTAAAGACATCGGTGTACATTGAAGATGGACAGGGACTGCAGCCAGTGATGGATTGAATAAAAAACTATGCAAGTTAGCCAAAAGGGGACCAAGACTCGTTGTTAGGCGAGTCACAGACAGGACATTAACACTACACTATCTGCTCGCCTTGAACAATTGAACAAGGGTCTGCAGTGCAGCAGGAAACAGGCCCCGCACCAAATACAAAAGTACACAGAAGAAACAAGGTGCACAGCAATGCATGCACAATCAGCCAATCTAATCTCAGTAGTGAAAATAAGAAGAGATAAATTATATTAATATGTTTTCATACTTAGAATACCACACTCTAGCAATAGAACACACATACTACTATACTACTACTACTACTACTACTACTACTACTGACTACAACCAAAACGTATTATTATTATGTGTTGTTGTGTTGTTGTATATCATCACTCATAGATTTATTAATTATTATTATTATGTTGTGTTGTTGCTGCTGCTGGCGGTTGTAGGATATTTGTGTAGCAGCATATGTCAAAAAATTTTATGGTGATCATGATGGTGGTTGTCTCTCAGAGAGAGGGAGAGAGAGGAAGAAGGGAGGAGCGAGAGAAGAGAAGGAGTGAGAGGGGGAGGTGAGATGGCGTGGGATGAGGCGGATGTTTGAGGAGAGGGGAAGTGGAGCACAGGTTGAGGTAGCAGATGGATGAGGTTGCAAACAGTGAGTACCTCCCTAGGCAAATGAGATTTGCTCACGGCAAGGGTGGAGCCAAAGATAGATCGCACAAGGCGAGACATGGATCCGAGACATGAAACAGACAATTACAGGGGCAGCCGGAGAAGAAAGCGGAAGGAGTTGGGAGTTACCAGCAGAGAGGCACGTGATTCTGAAAGGACATTGTTGGGATGAATGGAAGTAGTATATCAAACAAACAGACAACAGAGATGGAGGGAGGAGAGAGAGGAGAGAGAATGGAGAGGATAGAGACCTAGCGGAGTGGGGAGGAGTAGGGAGGAGAAAGAGGAGAGTAGAGGGAGAAGTGAGGAGTGAGAGAGAGAGGGGGGTGGGGGTCTCGTGTTTTGTTTTCAGTTTTAGTTCTTTCTTTGTGGAAGTGGGGGTCAACGGGGTTAAATTGGTCCATTGTCTGTATAGGCCTACGCGTCTCGTGAGGGATCGCCATGTTCCGTGCCTTCCCGTGCCTAAGGCCATAGAGAAGGCTTGGGGGGGCGACATTAGTGAGACAACAGAAACTTGTCCTTCGCGTCATGAAGTCCCTTCCAAAAAGACTTGGTTACAAAATGGGGGCCGGATGGGGAGCAGCGTGGGATTTAATTGCGCCTGGGGGCGTGTACGCTGAGGACAGCCTAGCAATAAAACGAGCCAGGAAAAACAACATCATTCAGTCAACCATCATCATCAGCAGCAGCAGAAACAGCGGCCGCGAGCAAGCAGCAGAAGCAGCGAAACAACAACATACCAACAATAAACGGCTAGTAACAGACTAGACAAAAACAGGTTACTAGGTCTAGGCGTACGATTGCGCTGCTGCTGCTGCCACTAATATAATACCAATGTTGTGTTGTATTTGTGATGTTTGTATTGTTGTTGTTCTTCTTCTTGTCTTCTTCGTCCTTCTTCTTCTGCTTCTCCTTCTTCTTTCCTCATCGTCGGCTACATAATGAGCATGCAATAGTTTTAAGCATCTAATCATCACGATCATCATCATCATCATTCATCATCATCATTCTTGCTACTACTGCTTTTTATTATTAGTAGTATTAGTATTTGTAGTTGTTGTTGTATTATTATTATCTATCTTATATAATATTGATATTTAACTCAGTTGTTATTCTCGATCATTATTATTTGAAATCTTAATTATCTTCAGTATCGTTATGATGATATTATTATTATTGTTGTTGTTGTTGTTGTTGGTTTTCTTGTTGTCGATTGTCGGGTGCGTCAAGTATAACACCACAATTGGTGGAGTATGGCAAGTTTATTGTGCCACATGGTGACAAGGCTGGGGGGCCAAAGTTGACAAAGGAGGCTGCGAATAACAAGATACAGTCAATATGGATTGTACATATGCGTATGTGTATTATTTGCAACTGGAGGAGGAGTTGTGATTTGTTATTATGGTAACGTTGTGTGTTGTGTGTGTTGCCGCCGCGCTTGGCGGCGCGCGCGACGGCGAGAGAGCGCTGCGGAGCGCGTATGGTGTGTATGTTATGCGTGGGTGTGTTGTGGGTGGATGAGAGAGGGAAGAGAGAGGGTAGGAGAGAGAAGAGAGACAGAGAAGAGGTGCGAGAGAGAGGAGAGAGAGGGAGAAGATGAGAGAGGGAATGTGTGTGTGGTGTGTGTGTGGTGTGTGTGTGTGTGGTGTGTGTGTGGTGTGTGGTGCTTGGGGAAGGGGGGCGGGGCGGGGGGGGTGGGGCAATTGGCATATATTATATGTAGGACAATAGAACAAGGACCTTGGCATCACTGCCCCACAGTCCTTGAAAGGATACCAGCCTGTTTATAATGCGTCAGTCACTTGAAATCAAGCTTTTCTTGCAAGTCTGCGAATCTGTTTCAAGATGAACGTGTTGTAGTCGTATTGGCCAAAAATGCAATAGATCCTAAAGAATCTTATGTACGAAATAGAGGGAGCTTTTACCAACATAGTAGTGAATATGAATCTGATGAGTCTATTGCTCGGCGACTCTTCTTCTTCTCCTCTCTCTTCTCTTCCATCTCTCTCTATCTCTCATCTCTCTGTCTCTCTTCTCTCTCAACTTTAGCTCTAGAAGGCGAACGACGCAATGTTTGAGCTAGTTTCATGAACATACATGGCACCAACAACAATCGTGAAACTGAGAGTTGATAATTCGGGTTGGAAGGTGATGAATGTGAACAATGAATAAATATGGCATGTCATATAACCAACATGCATCAAACACCCCACTGACATCGGGACAACAGGCAAGAAAATAAGTTAAGAATAATAATAATAACAATGATAACAAAATTAGTACAATAATAAATGATGATGATAATACTAATACTACTATCATCTACATATCTACTATACTAATACTACTAATACTTAGTATTCATAATGATAATGGTAATAATAAGGATGATGATGACAGTAGGAAGAAAAAAACGAAGACAGGAGGAGGAGGAGGAAGAAGGAGGAGAGGAGCGGGAGGTTGATGGGGAAGGAGAACAAGAAGGCGGGAGGTACGGAGGAATTACATTTCAATGAGCGCAGTTTCAGTCCTACTCTTCCATTCAACTCTACAACGCTAAAGTGTCGTGCATATGTGGGAAACAGCATCGTTGACTATATACCAGAATATACGAAGGATATGTGACAGCGAGGAAGTGCAGTGTCCATCGCAAAGCGGAGACCAATGTTTCGATGAGTAGAGCGGAAAAGAAAAAATGAAAGAAGACCCCAAAACATTTGAGATGTGTTCGTGGGAACTCTTGTGATACCTAAGAGAACGAGACGTCACTTCCAACCATCATCTTTCAGCTAATCAATTCTTCCCGACTCTTTCACATGGGGTGGGGGAGGGGGGTGGGGGGGGGGGAGGGGGGTGGGTCATATCCTTGACTCGAACCGTTTTTATTCGACGATGATGTAGATTTTCGTAATTTCCACTACTTCCACTGAAGGGTACAGCTACGTGTCAGAATAATGCAAGTGGCAGAAGGTTTAGCGATCGTGGCATAGAAGGGACCATATTACGCTCATATGATTCTCTTCACTGGCATCCAGTGTCTGGTCGGATTGATTTAACATTGCCAATCTATATGTTACAAATGTGGCCCAAGGTTGTGCCCGATTATCTGAAGGACTATAGTCAATTTTAAATCAAACATCATCATCAATACCAATTGCGTTCATCTCTTGACGCAACCGCTTTACAAGATCGTCCTGTCAATGCCAAAAGACATTTAGGTCGGAACAAATGCTTCTCGCGATGCTTGCCTCCGGCCTGTCTGTGTAATACAGCCCTGCAGAAATAAGAGAAACTAATAACTCTGACTCCATTCACAACGCTCTCCTGTCAAATATAGTTTCGTATTTCATAATGTTGCACAGATAAGATTTACATATTATGTTCATTATCGCTGTGCAATTTCTTGATGCGCACTTTGTGGTTTGTGTTATGTTGGTGTGTGTGTGTGTGGGTGTGGTGTGTGTGTTGTGTGTTGGTGTGTTGTGTGGGTTGTGTGTGTGTGTGTGCGTGCGCAATATGTGGTGTCGTGGATGGTTGCGGGGATGTGCGTGTGTGATGTGTCTGTTTGTGTGTGTGTGTGTGTGTGTGCTGTGTTGGGTGTGTGTGTGTGCATGTGTGTAAATACTACATTTTCTGTTCTATTGTCATTGATGTAATGTTAGTATTAAATGTTTTGATTACTGATGTGTGTGTGTTCTTGTTGTGTGTGGTGTGTGGTGTAGTGTGTGGTGTTGTGCGTGTGGGTGTGGGTGTGTGTGGGGTGGTGTGTTCCCTCTTTTTTTCTTTCCTTTGTCCTTGTTTAAGTCTTGTGCGAAATTTTTGTTTTTAATACAGTTTTTTTCAGTCGAAATTATTTGCTTTAATTGTTTAATATGTATGGACTTTTTGAATCACGGGATCGCGGACCCCAGTTCTAGGGCTGTGCTCTGTTTAAAATGAGATATGGGAGCTCACATAACAAATGTTCATCTAGTATCATTTTTTTTGACGAAGTATCTTACACGGCCAGTAATCGCTGTGACAATGGCAGTGGATCACATTGTGACGAGAGCCATTGAGACAGACTTAACTCCTTAAAAAAAATAAATAAGGAGCACGCCAACGATCCTTCTATGCCGACGGCGAAGGTTCTCCAGGCACACATGTTGCTCGGATTCTGGTGCATAAGTATCCCCGCATTACCTTTATGAGCCAAAATGCATTCCAGCAAATCCGCTTAGTCTTCAAAATCAATCAACTGAAGCGGGAATCTTTGCTATATGGCGCATATCGGACGATTATTGTATTACCAAATTGTCACATACCGAGACCTCTTAGGCATTGAGCCAGACTGTAGTTGTGACCTTACATTAGATAATACCAGAGTGACTTCAAAGAATTATTGCAGTGGGGCGTAAGTTGACATAGCAACATACGGTTGTACCGAACTATTTTCATGAGAAAATTAAAAATTAATCTTGAGCAGTTCCGAAATGAGGACTTGAACATAATTCAGTTCATTACATAGGTCATGTCGCTACAACCAAACGGATATTGAATAATGGGTTCCTAATCTGGCAAGCCGAAACTTTGCTTTTGCTGCGCATTATTCAACAGCTCCCCTCAGAGGTACCTGTTCTAACCACTGTTCTCTAGACTAGGCCCGCATCGACTGCCAAGCTAGACTGGCCATTGTCCAGCTTCCTTCATGGTGATGACTTACATGACTGTCTTCCAAGTCTAAACACGTGAAGACTTCTCGCATTCTCATCGAATTCTCCCTGTTCTAGCTTCTGTGCAGGCACATCTGCTAGACTGAGTGAGCTCATGACATGGAATTAAATCACTAGGCTAATTTGTTTGAATACTGTACACCTCTATCTAACCTACTCGAGTGGCACTCGACAACGTTTTTCCCTTGGGATTCTGCGAGCACGTAGGTATATCGACATAGACGCGCAAATCACGATCTTCTCCTGAGTAGAGGTTGATTCCACTTTCGTGAATGCACATATTCGACATTTGTTCCTCTCCGTCACTCATGGCATGTATCCCCATCCGCTGTGGGCTCCACATTATGCAGTCTTCACCTCTCCTACCGCCCCCCCCCCCCCCCCCCCGCCCCCCCGCCACCCCCACCCATCCCCACCTTTCTCCTTGCTACCTCCATTTGGCGATGCTTTATGTTATTGGATTTATTGAAAGCAATATGTGACATTAATAGAAAAATGTTAGTTTTGAGGAATTATGGGTCAATTTGACATAGGCCGATAACATAACATGGGCGTGTTTTCATGGAATATTTAAAGAAAAACATTTATTTTGTGGTGTCCAAGATTGCCTGCTGTTGTTTAAATGATGATCGCTCTCACGATTTCGATTCAGACTTGATTGCCAGATCGTGTCTTACTTAACATGAGTCTGTATTAATCTCAAGCCGTTGATGCCTTATTGTTGTAAAGTAGCCCAGTTTGCAAAATGACGGAATCGCCTAGCGGTATTAAGACCAGCGGACAATTAAAATGCTTAGACAACTTTCCACCAAATCCTTAGAAA
>JADBJO010030127.1:0-18249 GCA_016801955.1 Conus betulinus | reverse complement strand
CCAACTGGGCGCAGTATCGTTCTGGTGTGGGGAAATATGTACCTGAAGATTATCAACCTGGCCTATGCACCCACCTTGTCTATGCCTTTGCCAAAATCACAGGTGCCTCAGCCACTTATCTACGATTGAGTGGAATGATGAAGGTACGTCATCTTTGCATGCATGTTGTATTAACCACTGTCAGGTTTTCAGACCTTAACATTCAAGCAAGTCTAAACGATCGAGTCCAACAAAAACGGCATTCGACATGTCGAGCACATCTCAGTTATAACGTAATGTGTACATTCTGATAGGTCTGCATCTTTATCAGAGCACTAGTGTTAAAAATAAACTTCTGGCAAATCCTCAATTAGTAGGGTGATGCTATCCTATTGCAAGGATCTAGCCCTTCGCTCTGCCTATCCACATTGGTATGCAAAAGCATCTTGTTTCACTGTTTTCAGCTATGTACCAGCGCATCAGGGCTCTGAAAACCACTGATCCTCAGCTGAAAATATTACTGGCTGTGGGAGGCTACAGTGCGGGTACTGCAGACTTTGAGGCCATCAGCTCCACCAGTGCACAGCGACAACTGTTTGCTGACAATGCTGTCTCCTTCCTCAGAAAGCGCAGTTTTGACGGACTGGATGTGGATTGGGAGTATCCTTCCAGCTCTTACAAGACTTACTTCACGTTACTTTTGGAGGTAAATTCAAAACACGTTACAACTGCTAACAACCCTAAACAAAATCATGTCAAACCAGGATGTGATATTGGCAGCCAGTCATAAAACAGATCATTTCTGTTGTGAAATGTTGGCAGCTTTAGAGGCCAAGCCACTACAAGCACACATCCTTTCGCTTGATTTCCTCTTCCATTGTAATTAATCTATAATTGATTTTAGACCCGGAACAACACATCACAAAGAATTTCAAAGAAAAAAAAAAACAATATTCTGGTATTTTCTAGAATGATCCAGTTAAGGGTGTGTGCTTAAAGCATTGATAGTCACGTACCTGGAATTCAATCACAACTTGAAAACTGGTGTTGATTGTGTAATACGTCAGTATTTGATGTTGTCTTCTCAGACGCTTCACGACACGTTTGAAGCAGAGAGCGCACGGACAGGACAGGAAAAGCTGCTGTTGACTGTGGCAGTGTCTGGCTACAAGACTCAGATAGAAACTTCCTATGAAGTCCACTTGATACACAAGTAAGTTCTTAGCTGGCCCAAATCAGTTATGAAAGGTAACATGGTAAACCAATAACATTCAAAATGTCTGAAATCAGTCAAGTTCTGTGCACGACGTGTTTTAGGTTGAACCCATTATACACTCGTTCTTGAGTGGCAATATCTCTCTGCTTTAGTATGCTGATTCATAATCGTTTCTTGTGTAGAACTGGCCTAGTTTTTCTCTCTCTCATCTGGGTGTCTTTGTAACAGAAAAAGGCATTGAAACGTTGGTCTTTTTGTACGATGTAAACAAGTGTCCGACATTTGATAATATAGTGACTGAAACCCAATTGACAGTCACTGATTTAGAGAATCAGCGTGGCTGACTACCAACAAATGTGATTGAAGTACTCGTCATCCAAACCTTGTCCATATGTGTGCCTACACACTTACAGTACTTCGTTTTACAAGACCATAGTGGTTCTCGCATGTTGTGTGTTTTCTGCTGTTGTGCCTAGTCGTTTTGACACGTGGTTTCCACAATCAGTATGCTGGTGTCTTTCTTCAGGTGGGTTTTTCGTTGGCTGGCTGGCTAGCTGGATGTGGGGATGTGTTGGATGGTGGGATTCAGTTGCCTTAGGTTTCTTGATTTGTTTGGGCGTGCTTTCATTTGCTTCAGACTCCTTTGGCGTGCTTTAATTTCCTTTCAACTAGAACCGTGTGTTTCCTAAAATGACCCATTTTGAAAATGTTTCATACCAAATACTAATACTGATGACGTATGTTCATCTTTGTGTCCAATAGGTTGGTGGATTACGTCAGCATCATGAGCTATGACTACTATGGACCCTGGAGCACTGAGCTAGGTCACAACAGTCCACTGTACGTTCCAAGCCAAGACAGAAATACAGCAGGATCCATTTGCTCAGTCAGGTATGATCATCATACTACACACATTTACAGAAAAGGATTGAATCTCAGATTTTAGGCTCATCAGATTTATCACATAACTGTCATTACAGAATCTGGAATATAGCTGTCATTACAGAATCTTAAAATACCCAATACACTAACATGAGATCTCAAGCCAGTCGATAAATTAGGACCAATTTCTAAGCTTGGTCTGATTTGTAGCATCTTTTTGGTCATCGTTGTTGTTGTTGTTGTTGTCCTTGTTTACTGAGGTGTTCAATAGTTTGGTAATGCCAGTTTTTCAGATGTTCCAGTTTAAAGTTACAGAAAGATACACATTGTGTCCTCAAGCAGGTAAATAATTAGAGATCAATGGCAAAGAGACCTTCATACGGTAGGTGTAAAAATGATACGAGCATCTAGTACATGCAAGTGCTATTTCTTGTGTCTAGAACGCTTCTGTGCATTACTGGCACCAGATGGGCTGCCCTCTGGACAAGCTGGTTCTGGGACTGGCTTCATATGGAAGGACTTTCCTCATGTCCAGCCCCTCTCAGCACAATCCAGGTGACACTTTTCTTGGAGCAGGTGGCTCAGCAGGACCCTACTCAGCTACTCCTGGCTTTTTAGCCTACTATGAGGTGTGTCAGCTGCTGGACACTGGCAGCTGGACTCGAGTATGGATGAACGACTCCAAAGTTCCCTATGCGTACGGTCAGAGGAATGGCCAGTGGACTTGGCTGGCTTATGATGATCTACAAAGTATGAAGTACAAGGTATGAGCCTGTCCCTTATTTCTGCATTGATCTATTCTTCAGAAGAAGCACAAAACCTTTCATGTCATTTCAAAGGGTTAATGTCTAAATGCATGGAAACTAAATGCAAACTGCAAACAACGTCATGGAAAACGTTTGCTTGTCACATGAGAAATGAAAACAGTTTTTCTTCATTCTTATACCGGGTAATCTTTAGGTAGGAACAGTGGCCTGATTCATACTATAGTTCATGTCCAAACACTGCTGAGGTGCAGTTCAGGCATAAAGTCCATACATCAACGATGTTCACCGGTGTAATAAGATTGCATAGCCACTACGACGTATTTTTTTACATGTATAACTGATGTGTTTCAGGCTCAATACATCCTAGACAGAAGACTGGGTGGAGCCATGTTCTGGACTTTGGATTTTGATGATTTCGGCAACAACGCCTGTGGTCAGGGCGACTACCCACTCATAGGACACATTTCAAAGGCGTTACAAGCAGTTAGTCCTGCCATCTCTTCTTCCACGGGTGCGTTCAATAGCGCTATATTTCAAAATGCGTTTAAAAACTAATTTCCTTTACCTATATTCTCATGGACCACAGTAAGCACGTATTTATCAAGCTCAAATATGCTTGTGTTATATCTTGTCTTTTTATTAAGCACTGACTCTGCTTGGCAGCTAGATGTCAAGCAGAAAGGAAGCTGCATCTATAGTAATACTATCATGCAGACACTTGAATCAATCAGTTTCTGATCTATTGTCTAAAAATGTTTCAGCTAATCCAGGAACCCAGTCTTCTCCTATACCAGTCACAACACCAACAATATCTGTATCCACATCTGCAACGACAGATCAGTCTGGACTACGCCTTGTCTGCTACTACACCAACTGGGCGCAGTATCGTTCTGGTGTGGGGAAATATGTACCTGAAGATTATCAACCTGGCCTATGCACCCACCTTGTCTATGCCTTTGCCAAAATCACAGGTGCCTCAGCCTCCTTTATACGATTGAGTGGAATGATGAAGGTACGTCATCTTTGCATGCATGTTGTATTAACCACTGTCAGGTTTCAGACCTTAACATTCAAGCAAGTCTAACGATCGAGTCCAACAAAAAACGGCATTCGACATGTCGAGCACATCTCAGTTATAACGTAATGTGTACATTCTGATAGGTCTGCATCTTATCAGAGCACTAGTGTTAAAAATAAACTTCTGGCAAATCCTCAATTAGTAGGGTGATGCTATCCTATTGCAAGGATCTAGCCCTTCGCTCTGCCTATCCACATTGGTATGCAAAAGCATCTTGTTTCACTGTTTTCAGCTATGTACCAGCGCATCAGGGCTCTGAAAACCACTGATCCTCAGCTGAAAATATTACTGGCTGTGGGAGGGCTACAGTGCGGGTACTGCAGACTTTGAGGCCATCAGCTCCACCAGTGCACAGCGACAACTGTTTGCTGACAATGCTGTCTCCTTCCTCAGAAAGCGCAGTTTTGACGGACTGGATGTGGATTGGGAGTATCCTTCCAGCTCTTACAAGACTTACTTCACGTTACTTTTGGAGGTAAATTCAAAACACGTTACAACTGCTAACAACCCTAAACAAAATCATGTCAAACCAGGATGTGATATTGGCAGCCAGTCATAAAACAGATCATTCTGTTGTGAATGTTGGCAGCTTTAGAGGCCAAGCCACTACAAGCACACATCCTTTCGCTTGATTTCCTCTTCCATTGTAATTAATCTATAATTGATTTTAGACCCGGAACAACACATCACAAAGAATTTCAAAGAAAAAAAAAACAATATTCTGGTATTTTCTAGAATGATCCAGTTAAGGGTGTGTGCTTAAAGCATTGATAGTCACGTACCTGGAATTCAATCACAACTTGAAAACTGGTGTTGATTGTGTAATACGTCAGTATTTGGATGTTGTTTTCTCAGACGCTTCACGACACGTTTGAAGCAGAGAGCGCACGGACAGGACAGGAAAAAAGCTGCTGTTGACTGTGGCAGTGTCTGGCTACAAGACTCAGATAGAAACTTCCTATGAAGTCCACTTGATACACAAGTAAGTTCTTAGCTGGCCCAAATCAGTTATGAAAGGTAACATGGTAAACCAATAACATTCAAAATGTCTGAAATCAGTCAAGTTCTGTGCACGACGTGTTTTAGGTTGAACCCATTATACACTCGTTCTTGAGTGGCAATATCTCTCTGCTTTAGTATGCTGATTCATAATCGTTTCTTGTGTAGAACTGGCCTAGTTTTTCTCTCTCTCATCTGGGTGTGTCTTTTGTAACAGAAAAAGGCATTGAAACGTTGGTCTTTTTGTACGATGTAAACAAGTGTCCGACATTTGAATAATATAGTGACTGAAACCCAATTGACAGTCACTGATTTAGAGAATCAGCGTGGCTGACTACCAACAAATGTGATTGAAGTACTCGTCATCCAAACCTTGTCCATATGTGTGCCTACACACTTACAGTACTTCGTTTTACAAGACCATAGTGGTTCTCGCATGTTGTGTGTTTCTGCTGTTGTGCCTAGTCGTTTTGACACGTGGTTTCCACAATCAGTATGCTGGTCTTTCTTCAGGTGGGTTTTTCGTTGGCTGCTGGCTAGCTGGATGTGGGGATGTGTTGGATGGTGGGATTCAGTTGCCTTAGGTTTTCTTGATTTGTTTGGGCGTGCTTTCATTTGCTTCAGACTCCTTTGGCGTGCTTTAATTTCCTTTCAACTAGAACCGTGTGTTTCCTAAAATGACCCATTTTGAAAATGTTTCATACCAAATACTAATACTGATGACGTATGTTCATCTTTGTGTCCAATAGGTTGGTGGATTACGTCAGCATCATGAGCTATGACTACTATGGACCCTGGAGCACTGAGCTAGGTCACAACAGTCCACTGTACGTTCCAAGCCAAGACAGAAATACAGCAGGATCCAATTTGCTCAGTCAGGTATGATCATCATACTACACACATTTACAGAAAAGGATTGAATCTCAGATTTTAGGCTCATCAGATTTATCACATAACTGTCATTACAGAATCTGGAACATAGCTGTCATTACAGAATCTTAAAATACCCAATACACTAACATGAGATCTCAAGCCAGTCGATAAATTAGGACCAATTCTAAGCTTGGTCTGATTTGTAGCATCTTTTTGGTCATCGTTGTTGTTGTTGTTGTTGTCCTTGTTTACTGAGGTGTTCAATAGTTTGGTAATGCCAGTTTTTCAGATGTTCCAGTTTAAAGTTACAGAAAGATACACATTGTGTCCTCAAGCAGGTAAATAATTAGAGATCAATGGCAAAGAGACCTTCATACGGTAGGTGTAAAAATGATACGAGCATCTAGTACATGCAAGTGCTATTTCTTTGTGTCTAGAACGCTTCTGTGCATTACTGGCACCAGATGGGCTGCCCTCTGGACAAGCTGGTTCTGGGACTGGCTTCATATGGAAGGACTTCCTCATGTCCAGCCCCTCTCAGCACAATCCAGGTGACACTTTTCTTGGAGCAGGTGGCTCAGCAGGACCCTACTCAGCTACTCCTGGCTTTTTAGCCTACTATGAGGTGTGTCAGCTGCTGGACACTGGCAGCTGGACTCGAGTATGGATGAACGACTCCAAAGTTCCCTATGCGTACGGTCAGAGGAATGGCCAGTGGACTTGGCTGGCTTATGATGATCTACAAAGTATGAAGTACAAGGTATGAGCCTGTCCCTTATTTCTGCATTGATCTATTCTTCAGAAGAAGCACAAAACCTTTCATGTCATTTCAAAGGGTTAATGTCTAAATGCATGGAAACTAAATGTAACTGCAAACAACGTCATGGAAAACGTTTGCTTGTCACATGAGAAAATGAACAGTTTTTCTTCATTCTTATACCGGGTAATCTTTAGGTAGGAACAGTGGCCTGATTCATACTATAGTTCATGTCCAAACACTGCTGAGGTGCAGTTCAGGCATAAAGTCCATACATCAACGATGTTCACCGGTGTAATAAGATTGCATAGCCACTACGACGTATTTTTTTACATGTATAACTGATGTGTTTCAGGCTCAATACATCCTAGACAGAAGACTGGGTGGAGCCATGTTCTGGACTTTGGATTTTGATGATTTCGGCAACAACGCCTGTGGTCAGGGCGACTATCCCACTCATAGACACATTTCAAAGGCGTTACAAGCAGTTAGTCCTGCCATCTCTTCTTCCACGGGTGCGTTCAATAGCGCTATATTTCAAAAAAATGCGTTTAAAACTAATTTCCTTTACCTATATTCTCATGGACCACAGTAAGCACGTATTTATCAAGCTCAAATATGCTTGTGTTATATCTTGTCTTTTTATTAAGCACTGACTCTGCTTGGCAGCTAGATGTCAAGCAGAAAGGAAGCTGCATCTATAGTAATACTATCATGCAGACACTTGAATCAATCAGTTTCTGATCTATTGTCTAAAAATGTTTCAGCTAATCCAGGAACCCAGTCTTCTCCTATACCAGTCACAACACCAACAATATCTGTATCCACATCTGCAACGACAGATCAGTCTGGACTACGCCTTGTCTGCTACTACACCAACTGGGCGCAGTATCGTTCTGGTGTGGGGAAATATGTACCTGAAGATTATCAACCTGGCCTATGCACCCACCTTGTCTATGCCTTTGCCAAAATCACAGGTGCCTCAGCCTCCTTTATCTACGATTGAGTGGAATGATGAAGGTACGTCATCTTTGCATGCATGTTGTATTAACCACTGTCAGGTTTTCAGACCTTAACATTCAAGCAAGTCTAAACGATCGAGTCCAACAAAAACGGCATTCGACGTGTCGAGCACATCTCAGTTATAACGTAATGTGTACATTCTGATAGGTCTGCATCTTTATCAGAGCACTAGTGTTAAAAATAAACTTCTGGCAAATCCTCAATTAGTAGGGTGATGCTATCCTATTGCAAGGATCTAGCCCTTCGCTCTGCCTATCCACATTGGTATGCAAAAGCATCTTGTTTCACTGTTTTCAGCTATGTACCAGCGCATCAGGGCTCTGAAAACCACTGATCCTCAGCTGAAAATATTACTGGCTGTGGGAGGCTACAGTGCGGGTACTGCAGACTTTGAGGCCATCAGCTCCACCAGTGCACAGCGACAACTGTTTGCTGACAATGCTGTCTCCTTCCTCAGAAAGCGCAGTTTTGACGGACTGGATGTGGATTGGGAGTATCCTTCCAGCTCTTACAAGACTTACTTCACGTTACTTTTGGAGGTAAATTCAAAACACGTTACAACTGCTAACAACCCTAAACAAATCATCATGTCAAACCCAGGATGTGATATTGGCAGCCAGTCATAAAACAGATCATTTCTGTTGTGAATGTTGCAGCTTTAGAGGCCAAGCCACTACAAGCACACATCCTTTCGCTTGATTTCCTCTTCCATTGTAATTAATCTATAATTGATTTTAGACCCGGAACAACACATCACAAAGAATTTCAAAGAAAAAACAATATTCTGGTATTTTCTAGAATGATCCAGTTAAGGGTGTGTGCTTAAAGCATTGATAGTCACGTACCTGGAATTCAATCACAACTTGAAAACTGGTGTTGATTGTGTAATACGTCAGTATTTGGATGTTGTCTTCTCAGACGCTTCACGACACGTTTGAAGCAGAGAGCGCACGGACAGGACAGGAAAGCTGCTGTGTGACTGTGGCAGTGTCTGGCTACAAGACTCAGATAGAAACTTCCTATGAAGTCCACTTGATACACAAGTAAGTTCTTAGCTGGCCCAAATCAGTTATGAAAGGTAACATGGTAAACCAATAACATAACATTCAAATGTCTGAAATCAGTCAAGCTCTGTGCACGACGTGTTTTAGGTTGAACCCATTATACACTCGTTCTTGAGTGGCAATATCTCTCTGCTTTAGTATGCTGATTCATAATCGTTTCTTGTGTAGAAACTGGCCTAGTTTTTCTCTCTCTCATCATCTGGGTGTCTTTTGTAACAGAAAAAGGCATTGAAACGTTGGTCTTTTTGTACGATGTAAACAAGTGTCCGACATTTGAATAATATAGTGACTGAAACCCAATTGACAGTCACTGATTTAGAGAATCAGCGTGGCTGACTACCAACAAATGTGATTGAAGTACTCGTCATCCAGACCTTGTCCATATGTGTGCCTACACACTTACAGTACTTCGTTTTACAAGACCATAGTGGTTCTCGCATGTTGTGTGTTTCTGCTGTTGTGCCTAGTCGTTTTGACACGTGGTTTCCACAATCAGTATGCTGGTCTTTCTTCAGGTGGGTTTTTCGTTGGCTGGCTGGCTAGCTGGATGTGGGGATGTGTTGGATGGTGGGATTCAGTTGCCTTAGGTTTTCTTGATTTGTTTGGGCGTGCTTTCATTTGCTTCAGACTCCTTTGGCGTGCTTTAATTTCTTTCAACTAGAACCGTGTGTTTCCTAAAATGACCCATTTGAAAAATGTTTCATACCAAATACTAATACTGATGACGTATGTTCATCTTTGTGTCCAATAGGTTGGTGGATTACGTCAGCATCATGAGCTATGACTACTATGGACCCTGGAGCACTGAGCTAGGTCACAACAGTCCACTGTACGTTCCAAGCCAAGACAGAAATACAGCAGGATCCAATTTGCTCAGTCAGGTATGATCATCATACTACACACATTTACAGAAAAGGATTGAATCTCAGATTTTAGGCTCATCAGATTTATCACATAACTGTCATTACAGAATCTGGAACATAGCTGTCATTACAGAATCTTAAAATACCCAATACACTAACATGAGATCTCAAGCCAGTTGATAAATTAGGACCAATTTCTAAGCTTGGTCTGATTTGTAGCATCTTTTTGGTCATCGTTGTTGTTGTTGTTGTTGTTGTCCTTGTTTACTGAGGTGTTCAATAGTTTGGTAATGCCAGTTTTTCAGATGTTCCAGTTTAAAGTTACAGAAAGATACACATTGTGTGTCCTCAAGCAGGTAAATAATTAGAGATCAATGGCAAAGAGACCTTCATACGGTAGGTGTAAAAATGATACGAGCATCTAGTACATGCAAGTGCTATTTCTTTGTGTCTAGAACGCTTCTGTGCATTACTGGCACCAGATGGGCTGCCCTCTGGACAAGCTGGTTCTGGGACTGGCTTCATATGGAAGGACTTTCCTCATGTCCAGCCCCTCTCAGCACAATCCAGGTGACACTTTTCTTGGAGCAGGTGGCTCAGCAGGACCCTACTCAGCTACTCCTGGCTTTTTAGCCTACTATGAGGTGTGTCAGCTGCTGGACACTGGCAGCTGGACTCGAGTATGGATGAACGACTCCAAAGTTCCCTATGCGTACGGTCAGAGGAATGGCCAGTGGACTTGGCTGGCTTATGATGATCTACAAAGTATGAAGTACAAGGTATGAGCCTGTCCCTTATTTCTGCATTGATCTATTCTTCAGAAGAAGCACAAAACCTTTCATGTCATTTCAAAGGGTTAATGTCTAAATGCATGGAAACTAAATGTAACTGCAAACAACGTCATGGAAACGTTTGCTTGTCACATGAGAAAATGAACAGTTTTTCTTCATTCTTATACCGGGTAATCTTTAGGTAGGAACAGTGGCCTGATTCATACTATAGTTCATGTCCAAACACTGCTGAGGTGCAGTTCAGGCATAAAGTCCATACATCAACGATGTTCACCGGTGTAATAAGATTGCATAGCCACTACGACGTATTTTTTGAACATGTATAACTGATGTGTTTCAGGCTCAATACATCCTAGACAGAAGACTGGGTGGAGCCATGTTCTGGACTTTGGATTTTGATGATTTCGGCAACAACGCCTGTGGTCAGGGCGACTATCCACTCATAGGACACATTTCAAAGGCGTTACAAGCAGTTAGTCCTGCCATCTCTTCTTCCACGGGTGCGTTCAATAGCGCTATATTTCAAAATGCGTTTAAAACTAATTTCCTTTACCTATATTCTCATGGACCACAGTAAGCACGTATTTATCAAGCTCAAATATGCTTGTGTTATATCTTGTCTTTTTATTAAGCACTGACTCTGCTTGGCAGCTAGATGTCAAGCAGAAAGGAAGCTGCATCTATAGTAATACTATCATGCAGACACTTGAATCAATCAGTTTCTGATCTATTGTCTAAAAATGTTTCAGCTAATCCAGGAACCCAGTCTTCTCCTATACCAGTCACAACACCAACAATATCTGTATCCACATCTGCAACGACAGATCAGTCTGGACTACGCCTTGTCTGCTACTACACCAACTGGGCGCAGTATCGTTCTGGTGGGGGGAAATATGTACCTGAAGATTATCAACCTGGCCTATGCACCCACCTTGTCTATGCCTTTGCCAAAATCACAGGTGCCTCAGCCTCCTTATCTACGATTGAGTGGAATGATGAAGGTACGTCATCTTTGCATGCATGTTGTATTAACCACTGTCAGGTTTTCAGACCTTAACATTCAAGCAAGTCTAAACGATCGAGTCCAACAAAAACGGCATTCGACGTGTCGAGCACATCTCAGTTATAACGTAATGTGTACATTCTGATAGGTCTGCATCTTTATCAGAGCACTAGTGTTAAAAATAAACTTCTGGCAAATCCCTCAATTAGTAGGGTGATGCTATCCTATTGCAAGGATCTAGCCCTTCGCTCTGCCTATCCACATTGGTATGCAAAAGCATCTTGTTTCACTGTTTTCAGCTATGTACCAGCGCATCAGGGCTCTGAAAACCACTGATCCTCAGCTGAAAATATTACTGGCTGTGGGAGGCTACAGTGCGGGTACTGCAGACTTTGAGGCCATCAGCTCCACCAGTGCACAGCGACAACTGTTTGCTGACAATGCTGTCTCCTTCCTCAGAAAGCGCAGTTTTGACGGACTGGATGTGGATTGGGAGTATCCTTCCAGCTCTTACAAGACTTACTTCACGTTACTTTTGGAGGTAAATTCAAAACACGTTACAACTGCTAACAACCCTAACAAAAAATCATGTCAAACCAGGATGTAATATTGGCAGCCAGTCATAAAACAGATCATTTCTGTTGTAAATGTTGGCAGCTTTAGAGGCCAAGCCACTACAAGCACACATCCTTTCGCTTGATTTCCTCTTCCATTGTAATTAATATATATTGATTTTAGACCCGGAACAACACATCACAAAGAATTTCAAAGAAAAAAAAAACAATATTCTGGTATTTTCTAGAATGATCCAGTTAAGGGTGTGTGCTTAAAGCATTGATAGTCACGTACTTGGAATTCAATCACAACTTGAAAACTGGTGTTGATTGTGTAATACGTCAGTATTTGGATGTTGTCTTCTCAGACGCTTCACGACACGTTTGAAGCAGAGAGCGCACGGACAGGACAGGAAAAGCTGCTGTTGACTGTGGCAGTGTCTGGCTACAAGACTCAGATAGAAACTTCTATGAAGTCCACTTGATACACAAGTAAGTTCTTAGCTGGCCCAAATCAGTTATGAAAGGTAACATGGTAAACCAATAACATTCAAAATGTCTGAAATCAGTCAAGCTCTGTGCACGACGTGTTTTTAGGTTGAACCCATTATACACTCGTTCTTGAGTGGCAATATCTCTCTGCTTTAGTATGCTGATTCATAATCGTTTCTTGTGTAGAACTGGCCTAGTTTTTCTCTCTCTCATCTGGGTGTCTTTTGTAACAGAAAAAGGCATTGAAACGTTGGTCTTTTTGTACGATGTAAACAAGTGTCCGACATTTGAATAATATAGTGACTGAAACCCAATTGACAGTCACTAATTTAGAGAATCAGCGTGGCTGACTACCAACAAATGTGATTGAAGTATTCGTCATCCAGACCTTGTCCATGTGTGTGCCTACACACTTACAGTACTCGTTTTACAAAGACCATAGTGGTTCTCGCATGTTGTGTGTTTCTGCTGTTGTGCCTAGTCGTTTTGACACGTGGTTTCCACAATCAGTATGCTGGTCTTTCTTCAGGTGGGTTTTCGTTGGCTGGCTGGCTAGCTGGATGTGGGGATGTGTTGGATGGTGGGATTCAGTTGCCTTAGGTTTTCTTGATTTGTTTGGGCGTGCTTTCATTTGCTTCAGACTCCTTTGGCGTGCTTTAATTTCCTTTCAACTAGAACCGTGTGTTTCCTAAAATGACCCATTTTGAAAATGTTTCATACCAAATACTAATACTGATGACGTATGTTCATCTTTGTGTCCAATAGTTGGTGGATTACGTCAGCATCATGAGCTATGACTACTATGGACCCTGGAGCACTGAGCTAGGTCACAACAGTCCACTGTACGTTCCAAGCCAAGACAGAAATACAGCAGGATCCAATTTGCTCAGTCAGGTATGATCATCATACTACACACATTTACAGAAAAGGATTGAATCTCAGATTTTAGGCTCATCAGATTTATCACATAACTGTCATTACAGAATCTGGAACATAGCTGTCATTACAGAATCTTAAAATACCCAATACACTAACATGAGATCTCAAGCCAGTCGATAAATTAGGACCAATTTCTAAGCTTGGTCTGATTTGTAGCATCTTTTTGGTCATCGTTGTTGTTGTTGTTGTTGTCCTTGTTTACTGAGGTGTTCAATAGTTTGGTAATGCCAGTTTTTCAGATGTTCCAGTTTAAAGTTACAGAAAGATACACATTGTGTCCTCAAGCAGGTAAATAATTAGAGATCAATGGCAAAGAGACCTTCATACGGTAGGTGTAGAAATGATACGAGCATCTAGTACATGCAAGTGCTATTTCTTTGTGTCTAGAACGCTTCTGTGCATTACTGGCACCAGATGGGCTGCCCTCTGGACAAGCTGGTTCTGGGACTGGCTTCATATGGAGGGACTTTCCTCATGTCCAGCCCCTCTCAGCACAATCCAGGTGACACTTTTCTTGGAGCAGGTGGCTCAGCAGGACCCTACTCAGCTACTCCTGGCTTTTTAGCCTACTATGAGGTGTGTCAGCTGCTGGACACTGGCAGCTGGACTCGAGTATGGATGAACGACTCCAAAGTTCCCTATGCGTACGGTCAGAGGAATGGCCAGTGGACTTGGCTGGCTTATGATGATCGATCCTCTCCCTTGTTTTTGATCCATAAAGTATGAAGTACAAGGTGTCGGATTTCCCACACTGTGCTAGGTATTATTGTTACTATGATAAATTAATACCTTGTACTGCTGCACATTATGTTTGACAGAAGCTGTTTGTATAGACACATGTTAGAAAATATATTGATACAAAGACCAGATCATATTTGTTCACTGCTTGTAGTGTTGACTTGATAATCTTCCTTATTAACGGTGTCCACAACCTGCCTATCAAATGACGTCTACATTTTAGAGAAGTATTTTGTATATATTTACCAATGATGAAATGAAGATTTTTTAAAACGCATTTTTCCAGGATCTTCAATTACTGTTGTTACTGTTGTTACTGTGAAATTACTGTTGTTACTGTTAAAGATATTTAGAAGATTGGTTAAGATTTGTGAGCAAAAACAAACATGCTTCTAATGAATAAAACAAATTCAAAAACAGAAATGTATAGCAATGCAAGCTGGCTTTCAGGCAGATGTACAAATGAACTCATAGCAAGACTGGCTCTAAATAGATTTTTAAGACTTGAATTAAACCTCTTTGAGAAGAGATGGTAAGGAGAAGAACGGGACGGCTACGTGCATAGTGGTACGGGACCCGGCCGTGCAAAGCAGGTTGTCCGGGTCCTCGGAAGCGCGCATAGTAGACCCGGACGGACGCGGCGGCCTCACACAATTTTCTTTGATTAAACATTCGTACCTGGCCTCTCAAGATAGACGGGCGAGAGCGGAGCTATCGGCTACCATCCGGCAGCCTTCATCAGCACTGTCCGACTGACGGGGTGAACTGTGTTCGGTGCGCACGTCCGTGAGTCGAGCTCACGTCATGCCACCGAACTAGCGAGTTGTAGACCGATGGCATGATGTGTCTCCCCCTGTCCCGATTGAGGGTTGGTGTGGTGGCCGCGATGTAGATGGCCTCCTTCACCCCTCTCTGGAACCATCTGGCCTCCCGGTCCAGGACGTTGACGTTGTCACTGGAGAACACATGTCCGCTGTTGATCATGTGTTCCCCTACCGGGGAGGAGTCCCTCTTGTGTTCTTTGACACGGAACCTCGGTTTTCTTTTTGTTTCACCCATATACGACTGGTCACATTCACTGCACTGGATTTCGTAAATTGCCCCTGATTGGTCCCAGTTTGTCTATTTTGTCTTTCGGGGCCACAAGCTTGCTCCTGATGGTGTTGTATGACATGGCTTTGTACCCCCACACCGTTTTTTCCTGATCTTACGTGAAAGGGCTTCTGTGACGCCTCAGACTTGTCCAAGGCAGGGACTCGGGTTTTGGTGGAGAGGTGGGGAGAGATCTTCTTGCTCCCTGGAGTGTCCAGGCCCACTTAGGGTAGCTTGAGACGCTGAGGGTGCTGGTTGTTCAGATGGCTTAAAAATTTTCCACAACTCTTTCTTCAGCAGAGCCATAGTGTCATACACGTAGCGTCCCCAGTAACGTGGGGGGAGGGGTAATGGAAGGAGGACAACGCCTTCTGCTCAAAGTCCTCCATGAAGAGGTTGGCAACGATCGGGCTCACTGGCGACCCCATGGCGGCACCCTGTGTTTGTTGATAGAACTCCCCTTCATGAGTGAAGTATGTTGCTGTGAGGCAGCACGTGAGGAGCTCAGATACTTGGTCTGCTGCGAGGGGGGCTCTTTGTGGAAGGGTGTTGTCTGACTCCAGTCTGTGTCTGATGATCTCAACGCTTTCTTCTACAGGCACACTAGTGAAGAGGGCTGTCACATCAAAGGACACAAGCTGCTCGTCTGGTCCCAACTTGAACTCGCTGAGTTTGGAGACCAGGTCTGCACTGTTCTTGATGTGGTGTTGTGTCCTGCCTACTAGCGGAGCCAGTATGTCGGCCAAGAATCTGGCTGTCTCGTACGTGATCGAGCCCCTGGAGGCTACAGTGGGGCGGAGGGGGACGTCACTCTTGTGTACTTTTGGGAGTCCGTAGAACCTGAGCACATCAGCGGTGGAGGGGTATAGTTTCCTGTACTGTTCCTGGGTGAGTTTCCCAGATTCCTTCAGTTTCCTCAAGGTTTGTACCAGTTTTGTCGTGTACCTGCTGGTAGGGCCGGTCCTTCTTCAGTGGCAGGTAGGTGTTCCTGTCCTCCAGTAGTCAAGTGGCTTTCTCTCTGTAGGCGTCTCTGGTCAAGATCACTGTAGCCCAGCCTTTGTCTGCTGGGAGCACCATGATGGACTTGTTGGTCTTCAGGTCTTTCAGTGCTAGTTTCTCTTTCACAGAAAGGTTCGATTTTTTTTTTTTTTTTTTTTTTTTTTTGGGGGGGGGGGGGGGGGGCTGCTGTTTAAGAATGCTAGCACACTCCGAACTCAGGTGAGTGGCTCGTTCCGTGCTGGGACCAATGTGTTTAAATGCAGTCTCGACGGTAGTAATGAATCTTCTTTCACGCGCGATATGAAATCGGTGCTCACAAGAAAGCTAGAAAAAAAAAAAAAACACTGCACATACAACACGCCATTCTTCTGTGCACCCGATAGATAGATAGATAGATAGATAGATAGATTGATAGATGGAGATATATATAGATATATATGTTTCAGTGCAGACAACACACCGTGCTTCTGTGCACCCGATCATATATATATATATATATATATATATATAATATATATATATATATATATATATATATATATATATGTATACATACATAAAAGTTAACAAAATTAACTGTCATAATATTGTAATTTATGCTGTCTAAACACACACTCACTAATACAACCACACACACACACACACACACACACACACACACACACACACACATACATACATACATACATACATACAGATTCTTTACATGTAGATACACACACCCACACCCACTTTCTCGCACCACCACTACCACCACCACCACCCCACATCCACACAAGCGCACGTCTGATTAAAGTCAGCATATAATAACAGTTTATAGTGTAAAAGTGTATGATATCATTCATTCAATAACTCTTTGGGCTTGTGGATAAAACTGCTTTTTGTTCTATGTGTTTTGCATTTGGAAAACCGAAATGTAGTAATTCGTAATTTTTGAAAGAGGATGGACAATGATTATTCACAACCTTTCTTGCCTTCATCTCAAACAAAGTTCATTCAGTTCAGTTATATTTACCTGTGTCACACTCACCATCCGGTACCACACAACTGTTTGAAAATTCTCATTTCTGAAACGTAAAAGAAGACGTCAACATGGATTGAATAAAACAGTGATTAAAAGCCTTCAAGGACTTGTGAATCAATGTGGATGTTTCTTAGTTTTTTGTAGAAAATATATCCATGACTGGCACTTTCTGTTAATATGAATCGTATTGGATATGAAGTTGAAGATTTGTTTGTAACTGTGTTCATTTGGTGTTAAAAAAAAAAAAAAAAAAAAAAAAGAGCATTCTTACTACTTACCATTTCTTCCCGCTTCTCTTGATATGTTGTTCCAAACAGCAGAGAGAATATCTCTGTTGGCATGATTAGGGTCTTTTGTGTAAATGAATGATCTTAGCATCACGGCAGCGATCAGTTTCTCGTCGTCAATGTTGGAAAGAAAGATAACAAGTGTGAAAAATCAGAAAAGCTCGGTCCCTTCACCCGAACGGCCAGGGAAAGAACGGTTTGCACACCGGCTAAATCACGGCTTTCTTCACGCGAGTCGGGCCGTCGCCAGTAAGTTTTGAAAGAGATTAACCGGAGCCGGGTTTTTCTTCCGGACGGGTGGCGCACGGCCGGGTCCGGGTCTACTATGCACGCAGCCTTAAGCGCCTTTTCGACTTTAAGGGTCTTTTCAAAATTTTAACAATACCGGGTAGGCTAACACATCAAAAGTGTGATTTAAACAGGGGGCAGGATGTGTAAGAGAGGTCAGAAAGTAAGAAAAAAAAATGGAAATTTTCTAACACACACACACACACACACACACACACACACACACACCACACATATTATATATATATATATATATATATATATATATATATACATATACATATATATATGGTGTGTGTGTGTGTGTGTGTGGTGTGTGTGTGTGTGTAATGAACCAAGATACCACAGTCAGTCAAGCAAACGAAGTACAGTCGCTTCCATTCATTTAGCTTCCAGAACCCCAAGAACACAACATCTCAGGCCAACAATACTTTATGCATAGCAAAAAAACCGGACAGCAAAGCCCAGCAAGACTGTGCTGCTGACAAAGCGCCTCGTGAAGCTGAAACTGCACACAGAACTGGTGCTTTCTATCGTAGAT
>JADBJO010030126.1:5000-12500 GCA_016801955.1 Conus betulinus | reverse complement strand
TCACAATGTATGGAACTGGCTAGCTATGGTCAGCACTGCACCGAATGGACTTCTTGTTGTCAATACAGCTACTTAAAACACTATATAATCCATGTAAGCGTTTGAGGCCTACCATAAATTTGAGCCAGCATTTCACGTTAAACTGATAATTGATCAAAGGAACAACTCCACACGAATTATTTCCCTTCTTTGGAGGGAGTTGCTCCGAGGAAATCACAGTCTTCAAAATATGACCTTCCCCTAAGCTGACGCACATTTCAGGCCGTGATCCCTGTCTTTGCGACAGCTCGAGGCGCCCAAATAGTCTCATTCCTTAGATTTTAGTCTGTCTGGCTTGTTCGCTGATGACCCTATGAAAGAAAAATGAGGAGAATCAACTGTCAGACACAATGTAAAAATTCTCAAAAACCATCTCATTGGGCCAGTCTATAAATACTCGATTCCTTATGCAAGGCCTTTTGCACATTCATTTTTGGTGTGCAGCCCGCGGGTCACGCCACTCTTGGAAACCGGCTGATGAGAAGCAAAAAACGCCGACGCCTGTTTTTACGAGTCACAAAACGTTACCGTTTTGTGCGTGGGAACGAAGAGAATGGCTGAACATAAATCGAAAAAAAAAATTCCTTTTTTTTAAGCTCCAACGCTTATTCATCATTTTGACATACATCGAAGATGAGGCGGAATTCAGACAGAAAGAATTTTTTATTAGACTTTGAAATGTTAAAATTTGATCTCCGGCTCGTTTATAGTAAGGCGGGCCCCGTGTGTCGTCCAGTTCTATAAAGTTCTTTGCGATTAGGAGGAACAAATAGCGGCGTTCACCCATGTGGATTTCCAAAGGCAGTTATGTCTGTTACTATCCCTCGTTCTAGCTCCCTCCCTAACGACTCACGACACACAGACGTACACACAGAAACGCACACCAGACACACACAGACACAGACATTTGCACAAATACAGACATACAACGCAGACATATGCACATAAATATACATAATACATACATACATGCATACATGCATACATGCATGCATGCATGCATGCATACATACATACATACATACGTCCATACGTCCGTACGTACGTACATGCATTAACACATAAATATTTTCATACGTGAATGCATATATACATATATGCATGTTTGCACAAGTGCACACACACATGCACATGCACGCACAAAGAGTCAAGCATACAAATACACATGCACGCACTCGCGCAGCGCGCGCGTGCACACACACACACACACACACACACACACACACACACACACACACAATCGTGCGTGTGCATCGCACGCACGTACGTACGCACGCACACACAGAGAGACACACAGAGAGGCACACACACACACACACACACACACACACACACACACACACACACACACACACACACACACACACAACAAAACACAACACAACACAACACAACACAGCACAACACAACACACACACACACACACACACACACACACACACACACACACACACACACACACACACACCACACGGGTGCGCGTGCGGCATACACACATTAACAAACACTTGCGCACATGCCCGCACACACACACACACAACACACACACACACACACACAGAGAGAGAGAGAGAGAGAGAGAGAGAGAGAGAGGAGAGGGAGAGAGAGAGAGAGAGATGCATTCATACATACATACAGACAGACAGATAGACAGGGCAGGCAGACAGACACACAGACAGACAGACAAAGACATGATTAATTTAACAATGGATTGATTGACTGATTTGATGGATAATCTTTATTCCCCACGGGTATCAGATAAGCAAAACAATGTTTTGTTTTGTTTTGTTTTGTTTTGTTTGTGTTTTGTTTTCATCTGATCCTGTTCACCTCAGAGAGAGAGATAGAGAGAGAGAAAGGAGAGAGAGAGAGAGAGAGAGAGAGAGAGAGAGAGAGGGGGGTGGGACTGTAAGGAAAGGGCGGGGAGAAAAGAGAGGCTAAAAACGTCAAAAAGATGCAAATCACATTACAGACGGAAGATAAATATATATGTCAGCGTGGTAGACCTTTTTTCATCTGGCACCAACGTGAGAACGCTGACACAGAGAGTGAGGAAGGAACAAAGGCAGTCTGGAAGTGGGGCTATATGTGGGGTGGGTGCTTAGAGGGGAGAAGAGGGGCAGAGATGAGGAGGGTGGGGGAGGGGGGGGGGGAGAGACACCGGGGTCGAATGGGGGTGGAGGTGGCGTGTATTTCATATTGCGGCGAAGCTTGCAGACAGTGATAGGTCTCACGTTCCCTTTTGTTTGTTGTGCAAATTTGTTTTGTTTTGCTTTTGCTTTTGCTTGTTTTATTCAGTTGGAACTATTTTCCTGGTTTGCTATTCTTTACTTCTGTTTCATGCAATTCAGTTTGGTGATCCCACTCCTCCATCATTATCCCCCCATCTTTCTCTCCCCTCTCCCTCCCCTCCCCCCCTCTCTCTCTCTCTCTCTCTCTCTCTCTCTCTCTCTCTTCAGTTCGTGCTTGCCTGACTATGTGTCAGCGTGCGCTTACGTGTGCGTGTGTGCGAGTGCGCGCATGCATGCATGCGTGCATGAGTGCACGCGTGCGTGCGTGCGTGTGTGCGTGCGTGCGTGCGTATGTCTGTGTGTATGTCTGTGTGTCTGTGTGTGTCTGTATGTGTGTACACGTCTATGTCTCTGCGTGTTGGTATGAACATGTGAACACGATCTCTCTCTGTCTCTGTCTTTGTGTCTGTCTTTGTGTCTGTCTGTCCGTCTGTCCGTCGTCTGTCTGTCTGTCTGTCTGTCTGTCTGTCTCTCTCTCTCTCTCTCTCTCTCTGTCTCTCTCCGTGGATGCTGTCAGTGAAGTGGATAGTATACCATACAAATGCATTAACAGTGTTCAATCCATCCGATCTACTCCACCCTCAGTACATAGGGTGTGTATTCCACCCCCAATACACTCCATCCTCAGTGCACAGGGTGTGCATTCCACCCCCCAATACACTCCATCCTCAGTACACAGGGTGTGCATTCCACCCAATTACACTCCATCCTCAGTACACAGGGTGTGCACTCCACCCCCAATACACTCCATCCTCAGTACACAGAGTGTGCATTCCACCCTCAATACACTCCATCCTCAGTACACAGGGTGTGCATTCCACCCTCAATACACTCCATCCTCAGTACACAGGGTGTGCACTCCACCCCCAATACACTCCATCGTCAGTACACAGGGTGTGCATTCCACCCAATTACACTCCATCCTCAGTACACAGGGTGTGCACTCCACCCCCAACACACTCCATCTTCAGTACACAGGGTGTGCATTCCACCCCCAATACACTCCATCCTCAGTACACAGGGTGTGCATTCCACCCCACCCCACCCCCAATACACTCCATTCTCAGTACACAGGGTGTGCATTCCACCCCAATACACTTCATTCTCAGTACACAGGGTGTGCATTCCACCCCCAATACACTCCATCTTCAGTACACAGGGTGTGCATTCCACCCCCAATACACTCCATCTTCAGTACACAAGGTGTGCATTCCACCCTCAATACACTCCATCTTCAGTACACAAGGTGTGCATTCCACCCCCAATACACTCCATCTTCAGTACACAAGGTGTGCATTCCACCCTCAATACACTCCATCCTCAGTACACAGGGTGTGCATTCCACCCTCAATACACTCCATCTTCAGTACACAGGGGTGTGCTTTTCACCTCCAATGCACTCCATCGTCAGTACACAGGGTGTGCATTCCACCCCCAATACACTACATCTTCAGTACACAAGGTGTGCATTCCACCCCCAATACACTCCATCTTCAGTACACAGGTATGAATAAGAAAATGAATATCTGGTATAAGTGTCGTTTTCACATTCACGCGCTAAAGTTGTATGTGATGTGTACAACCCATAAAGCTGAGAGTGCCAACGTCCTGTGTGTGTGTGTGTGTGTGTGTGTGTGTGTGTGTGTGTGTGTGTGTGTGTGTGTGTGTGAGAGATTTCCGGTGTATTTCGTCTTAGAATCTCTGCGTGCGCGCGCGCGCGCGCGCGCGCGAGTGTGTGTATGTGTGTGTGTGTGTGTGCGTGTGTGTGTGTGTGTGTGTGTGTGTGTGCATGTGTGTGCATGCGCGCGCTCCTATGTGTGTGTGTGTGTGTGTGTGTGTGTGTGTGTGTGTGTGTGTGTGTGTGTGTGTGTGTGTATGTCAGTACAACTTTAGAGTTAATCTGACAATAAATTGGTTTCAGTCAGTCAGTGTGTGTGTGTGTGTGTGTGTGTGTGTGTGTGTGTGTGTGTGTGTGTGAGAGAGAGAGAGAGAGAGAGAGAGAGAGAGAGAGAGAGAGAACATTTATTAAGATATATCTTTTTATTGAACCAGTTCCTTTCTTTTTATTGCTTGTTTGAGATATTACGCATTATAATTATACGCCTACGAACAGTAGCCTGTTTCTTTTACAGACAAAATGAATCTCATTGTCATGAATGTCCTACTGCATTCCATCTGAATGTTTGTGTCAGTGAGCAGCAAACTTCTCTGTATATTGGATATTCTCGGCTGCTATTCCCTCCGTGCATTTCTTTAAACTTGGAAATATGTTTACATTTGCAGCGAGGATGAGTATAGAGGGAGGAGGGAGGAAAGGAACGGAAAGACGAAGGAGAGGAGGGGGGGGCATAATAGCGGGACAGGGGGAGTGGAGATAAATTAGAAAGACCCTGTCTCATATGACCAATATTCTGTGCATGCGAGCAAATATTGTTGTTGTTTCTTATTGCTGTTGTAGTTTGTTTTTTTTTTTTTTTTTTCTCGTGAAGCGTTTTTTTTGTTTGTCTTTTTGTTTCTTTGTTATTTGTTTGTTGTCTGTCTGTCTCTTTGTTAGTTGCTTTGCTTTAATGTGGATTGCCGAGATATATGACGATGGGTGGGCGAAGGGCCAAATCTTTTTCTTTCCACTTTGATGTCGGCCTGTTATGTTCACAGCCAAGGCACAAATGAATGCAGTGGCTTGTTGTGTGCGCGTGAATTAAACCTGGTTACATCTGGTTTTAGAGAAATGCTCACAAAGTTAGCAGATAGGTACAAAGTTAAATAGATAGGTATATAGATGGATAAGCAGATATGTCGTAGAGAGATAAACATGTTATACTCACATATGCACAGAGTTTTTTGTACTTGTGGTAATCCTATTTCAGTGCATCATTTGTTGAGAGAATGTTCTGTCTTACTCCAGTTTATAAAGAAAATTATATTGATATCAACGTCCAAGATATCAGTCAAATATTGTCCAGCCCCTTTTATCATAAACATTGCTACAATTATCGCTCAATCTAAAATAGCCAAGCTGCTTTGATGCGTGTTTATTTTTACCACTAATTCAAAAAGTTTTTTTTTTTTTTTTTTTTTTTTTTTTTTTTTTTTATCTTTGAGGTTAAGCTTTGTTAATTGGAGATGACGTTTTAAATTATTTTTCGTCTAATATCATCAATGGTGAACAGACGTTAAAATAAACCATGAACTGAACTGAACTGAAGGAAGCGGAGAAAGGAGGGAGGCGAAAGAGAGGGAGAGATGGAGTGAGAGAGAGAGAGAGAGAGAGAGAGAAGAGAGAGAGAGAGAGGGTGGAGGAGGAGGCATGGAGGGAGGGAGGGAGGTAAGGTAAGGTAATGTCACTTATAGCCCAGCTGACCGCAAAGGGCCATATCAGGGCTGTCACCAGGGAGGGAAAGACAGACAGGCAGAGAGAGAGAGAGAGAGAGAGAGAGAGACAGACAGACAGACAGGCAGGCAGGCAGGCAGGCAGGCAGCAGGCAGGCAGGCACACAGGCAGGGCAGGCAGACAGGCAAACGGACAGACGGACGGCCAGACAGACAGAGAGACAAACACAGACGCTGACAGAGAGACACAGACAGACAGAGACAGAGGCAGAGACAGACGATGATACAGAGAAAGACAGACGATGGGGGGGGGGGGGGGGGGAGGGGAGGGGGGAGACACACACACACACACACACACACACACACACACACACACACACACACACACACACACCACAGGCAGCAGGCAGACAGACAAACAGGCAGTCAATGAAACAGACAGAGAGGCGACAAACTGAGGAAGAGGTACAGACAGACGGACAGAGAGACAGACAGAGGAGGAAATGAACAAGACAGGCCGACAGAGAGACACGGGGGGAGCGGGGGGGGGGGGGGGGGGGAGGGAAGAGAAATAAACAGACAGGCCCCACAGAGAGACAGACGGAGGGAGAAATAAACAAGACAGGCCGACAGAGAGACAGACGGAGGGGGGGGGGGGGAGAAATAAACGAACAGGCCGACAGAGAGACAGACGGAGGGGGAGGGGTCGGTGGTGGAGAAATAAACGAACAGGCCGACAGAGAGACAGACGAGAGAGAGATATAACAAACAGGCCGACAGAGAGACAGGTCAATAACGAGAAGTTGCGTACACGTTGCTCTGACACAATCACAGACAAACGTGTATCAACATGACTCGGCGCGGAAGGAAGCCACAGGCTGGTGAAACTGACACGGCTTCTCGGCATGACAGACAGCCAGTGGCACTCCGTGATACATTATCTTGACAGGACATCCCAGCTCCTTTCTTCTTTCTTTGTTCTGCTTTCGTCACTTCTCCCCTCCCTGTCCTGTCTCTCTCCCTGTCTGTCCGTCCGTCTGTCCGTCTGTCTGTCTGTCTGTCAGTCTGTCTGTACTTTAAACTTTTATTTGGTTCCCCCCCTCCTCTTCGCTTCTCTCTTCTCCTTCCTCTTCTTCCTCTTATTTTCCTTCTCCTCTTCCTCCTCCTGCTCCTCCTCCTCCCCCCTCCCCTCATCTTCCTCATCCATCCGCCTATTCCCGTCTTTCTTTTGCTTCTCATTTTTCTCTTTAGGGCTGGAACATTTTTCTTGATTTTTATGTTATTGTATTTTGTTCTCATTCATTAAAACTCGCTTTCGTTGCGATTATTTACGCTACCATCATCGTCGTCATCATCATCATCATCATCATCATCATCATCATCATCATCATCATCATCGTTACCGTCATCATTGTCATCATTAGCAGCAGCAACATCATCATTATCATCATCATCATCATCATCATCACCATCATCATCATCACCCCACCACCACCACCAACTGTCGTCGGCCGTCGTCGTCATGATCATTAACGATGTTATGTTGTTATGATTAATAATATGAACTTTTTTTCATCTATCAACACACTATGACGTTTACTTTTTGTCACCTCTATCTTTTCTGTCCCATATTTTGCTTAAGTGTTTGTGTTTCCACACATCCCCAACGCTCTCTCTCTCTCTTCTCTCTCTCTCTCTCCTCTCCTCCCTCCGCCCCTCTCTCTCTCCCTCCTCTCCCTCGCTCCCCTCTCCCTCCCCTCTCCGCTCTCTCTCTCCCTCTCCCCCCTCGTCTCTCGCCACCCTCTCCTCCCCCTCCCTCTCTGTCTCTCCTCTCCTCTCT
>JADBJO010030125.1:7500-18250 GCA_016801955.1 Conus betulinus | reverse complement strand
GGTACCTTACTGTCTTTTCACTGCAGTACTTATCTATAAGTTAATACTGAATCACTATCCTGTCTGTAAATTTCGTTATTACCCCATGTAAAGGAAGCGGTGCGTCGACACGGTGGTGCTTGGAATGTAGGGAGGGGTTGGGTAACCAGACTCTGCTTGATGAGACAAATTTCTTGATTACGGACCGGCCATTGCTGGTGTTTGTCGGTCTGCCCAGCCCCAAAGGACGGCGACAGCGTGATCGGTCTACACTATCGATCAGCTGTAATACAAGTGAATCAAAGTCTGGAGTCCTTTGGGGCTCGGTCTTCCTGAGAGCCTCAAAGTCAATTTCTCTTCACCGCTTCTGCAGTGTGGCGCGCCTGTTTGGGTGAATGTTCAGGAAGTCCTAGGATTCAAACACTTGTTAGGTACTGTGAACCTTTGAAGGACTCTGTTGTCTGTTAATTGAGTTTCAGAAAAGGAAGTGAGGAAAGAGGATATTCACGGACACTGATGAGAAGTAGGAGGAGAATGAAAAAAGAAAATGTTAATGCAACACAAAAGAGAGATAGACAGACAGACAGAGGCACAGAGAGAGAAAAGTGCTGGCTTTTTGCTAGCATAGATTTTGATAGTGTACATGAGCCCACGCACTGCGTGTAATCTGTGTGAACGCAAGTGTGTGTGTGAACGCAAGTGTGTGTGTGTGTGTGTGTGTGTGTGTGTGTGTGTGTGTGTGTGTGTGTGTGTGTGTGTGTACGTGTCTGTGTGTTAATGTATCTGTATGTGTTTTCTTTTAATAACCTTTTACTGTGGTGTGTTTGTGTGTTTCAAATTTTTTTTTTTTATTACAGGTGCGTTTTTATCCTTTTATTAAGGTGCCTTACTTTCTACTGCTGTACCTTACTACCATTTTACTGTGGTGCTTCACTTTTTATGGGGGTATCTTACTATCTTTTCACTGCAGTACCTTTGTATCTCTTTACTTTGGTACCCTACTATCTTTTTACTGCAGTACTTAACTATAGCGTTAATACTGGATCACTATCCTGTCTGTGAATTTCGTTATTACCCCACGTCACGCAAGCGGGACGTCGACACGGCAGTGCTTGGAATGTAGGGAGGGGTAGAGTAGCCAGACTCTGCCTGATGAGACAAATTTTTTTCGATTTTGGACCGGCCATTGCTGGTGTTTGTCAGTCTGCCCAGCCCCAAAGGACGGCGACAGCGTGATCGGTCTACACTATCGATCAGCTGTAATACAAGTGGATCAAAGTCTGGAGTCCTTTGGGGCTCGGTCTTCATGAGAGCCTCAAAGTCAATTTCTCTTCACCGCTTCTGCGGCGTGGCGTGCTTGTTTGGGTGAATGTTCAGGAAGTCCTAGGATTCAACACTTGTTAGGTATTGTGATCTTTTGAAGGACTCTTTTGTATGTTAATTGAGTTTCGGAAAAGGAAATGAGGAAAGAGGATATTCAGGGACACTGAGGAGAAGTAGGAGGAGAATGAAAAAAGAAAGTGTTAATGCAACACAAAACAGAGAGATAGAGAGACAGACAGACAGACAGAGGCACAGAGAGAGAAAGTGCTGGTTTTTTTGCTACCATAGATTTTGAGAGTGTACATGGGCCCATGCACTGCATATAATCTGTGTGAGCGCAAGTGTGTGTGTGTGTGTGTGTATGTGTGTGTGTGTGTTAATGTGTGTGTGTGTGTGTGTGTGTGTGTGTGTGTGTGTGTGTGTTCGTGTTTGTGTGTGTGTGTGTGTGTGTGTGTGTGTGTGTGTGTGTGTGTGTCCATGTCTGTTTGTGTGTGTGTGTTAATGTGTGTGTGTTAATGTATGTGTGTGTGTGTGTGTGTGTGTGTGTGTGTGTGTGTGTGTGTGTGTGTGTTAGTGTGTGTGTGTGTGTGTGTGTGTGTGTGTGTGTTAATGTGTGTGTGTGTGCTAATGTGTGTGTGTGTGTGTGTGTGTGTGTGTGTGTGTGTGTGTGTGTGTGTGTGTGTGTGTTTTGATAATCTTTTACTGTGGTGTGTTTGTGCGTTTCAATTTCTTTATTACGGGTGCATTTCTATCCTTTCACTAAGGTGCCTTACTTACTACTGCAGTACCTTGCTATCTTTGAACTGTGGTACTTTATGTTTTAATACAGTCTCTTACTATCTTTTCACTGCAGTACCTTTCTATCTTTTTACTTGGGTACCTTTCTATCTTTTTACTGCAGTACTTATCTATAAGTTAATACTGGATCACTATCCTGTCTGTAAATTTCGTTTTTTACCCCATGTAAAGCAAGCGGTGCGTCGACACGGCAGTGTTTGGAATGTGGAGAGGGGTACAGTAGCCAGTCTCTGCCTGATGAGACAAAGTTTTCGATTTCGGACCGGCCATTGCTGGTGTTTGTCGGTCTGCCCACAGCCCAAAGGACGGCGACAGCGTGATCGGTCTACACTATCGATCAGCTGTAATACAAGTGGATCAAAGGCTGGAAGTCTTTGGGTGCTCGGTCTTCGTGAGAGCCTCAAAGTCAATTTCTCTTCACTGTTTCTGCGGCGCGGCATGCCTGTTTGGGTGAATGTTCGGGAAGTCCTAGGATTCAAACACTTGTTAGATTTTGTGATCCTTTGAAGGACTCTTTTGTATGTTAATTGGGTTTCGGGGAAAGAAAAGGGGAAAGAGGATATTCACAGACACTGAGGAAAAGTTGAAGTGGAATGAAAAAAAAAACCATGTCAATGCAGCACAAAACAGAGAGATAGAAAGACAGACAGAGGCAGAGAGAGAAAGTGCTGGCTTTTTGCTGGCATAGATTTTGATAGTGTACACGAGCCTGTGCACTGTGAGCAATCTGCATGAACGCGCGTGTGTGTGTTAATATGTGTGTGTGTGTGTGTGTGTGTGTGTGCGTGTGTGTGTGTGTGTGTGTGTGGTGTGTGTGTGTGTGTGTGTGTGGTGTGTTTACGTGTCTGTGTGTGAATGTGTCTGTGTTTTTTTTTTAATAACCTTTTACTGTGGTGTGTTTGTGCGTTTAATTTTTTTTTTATTACAGGTGCGTTTTTATTCCTTTTATTAAGGTGCCTTACTTTCTACTGCAGTACCTTACTATCTTTTTACTGTGGTACTTTACTTTTTATTGGGGTATCTTACTATCTTTTCACTGCGGTACCTTTCTATATTTTTACTTGGGTACCTTACTACTCTTTTTACTGCAGTACTTAACTATAGCGTTAATACTGGATCACTATCCTGTCTGTGAATTTCGTTATAACACCATACCATGCAAGCAGGACGTCGACACGGTGGTGTTTGGAATGAGGGGAGGGGTTGGGTAGCCAGACTCTGCCTGATGAGACAATTTTTTTTTTTATTACGGACCGGCCATTGCAGGTGTTTGTCAGTCTGCCCAGCCCCAAAGGACGGCGACAGCGTGATTGGTCTACACTATCGTCAGTTGTAATACAAGTGGATCAAAGTCTGGAGTCCTTTGGGGCTCGTCTTCACGAGAGCCTCAAAGTCAATTTCTCTTCGCTGTTTCTGCAGTGTGGCGTGCTTGTTTGGGTGAATGTTCAGGAAGTCCTAGGATTCAACACTTGTTAGGTACTGTGATCCTTTGAAGGACTCTTTTGTATGTTAATTGAGTTTCGGGAAGGGAAATGAGGAAAGAGGATAATCACAGAAACTGAGGAGAAGTAGGAGGAGAATGAAAAAAGAAAATGTTAATGCAACACAAAAGAGAGATAGACAGACAGACAGAGGCACAGAGAGAGAAAGTGCTGGCTTTTTGTTTGCATAGATTTTGACAGAGTACATGAGACCACGCACTGCGTGTAATCTGTGTGAACGCAAGTGTGTGTGTTAATTTGTGTATGTGTGTGTGTGTGTGTGTGTGTGTGTGTGTGTGTGTGTGTGTGTGTGTTTTAATAACCTTTTAGTGTGGTGTGTTGTGTGTTTTTCAATTTCTTTATTATGGGTGCATTTCTATCCTTTTATTCTGGTGCCTTACTTACTACTGCAGTTCCTTACTATCTTTGTACTGTGGTACTTTGTTTTATTGCAGTCTCTTGCTATCTTTTCATTGCAGTACTGTACTATCTTACTTGGGTACCTTACTATCTTTTTACTGCAGTACTTATCTATAGCGTTAATACTGGATCACTATCCTGTCTGTGAATTTCGTTATTACCCCATGTCACGCAAGCGGGACGTCGACACGCCAGTGTTTGAATGCGGGGAGGGGTTGTGTAGCCAGACTCTGCCTGATGAGACAATTTTTTCGATTATGGACCGGCCATTGCTGGTGTTTGTCGGTCTGCCCAGCCCCAAAGGACGGCGACAGCGTGATCGGTCTACACTATCGATCAGCTGTAATACAAGTGGATCAAAGTCTGGAGTCCTTTGGGGCTCGGTCTTCGTGAGAGCCTCAAAGTCAATTTCTGTTCACTGTTTCTGTGTGGCTGCGTGCTTGTTTGGGTGAATGTTCGGGAAGACCTAGGATTCAAACACTTGTTAGATTTTGTGATCCTTTGAAGAACTCTTTTGTATTTTAATTGAGTTTCGGAGAAGGAAAAGGGGAAAGAGGATATTCTCGGGGCACGGAGGGGAAGTGGGGGATGAGAAGAACAAGGAAATGCTAATGTAACACGACAGAGAGACAGAAACAGAGAGACACAGACAGAGGCAGACAGAGAGAGAAAGAGAGAGATATTGAGAGAGAGAGATGGGTGGCTGGGGAGAAGAAGATAAACACCGAAAAAAGAATGGCTCACATGTTTGTTTTGCTGACATTGTTTCTGTAGAATTTTATCTTTGGCTTCTCGCTGGCAAAGATTTTGAAAGTGTATGCGAGCTCGTGCGGTGCAAAACATTCTCATGAACGTACGCGCGCGCGCGTGTTCGTGTGTGCGTGCGTGTGTGTGTGTGTGTGTGTGTGTGTGTGTGTGTGTGTGTGTGTGTGTGTGTGTGTGTGTGTGTGTGTGAGGACATGCGTGCATGTGAGTTTGCCTCTTTGCATGTGCATTTCACATCATATCACAGGGACTCATTAAGATGTGCATGCACGAGTATGTGTGTGTGTGTGTGTGCATGCGCGTGTGTGTGTGCGTGCGTGAGTAAGTATGCGTCTCCACCACAATGCTGCATGTCTTTGTTTAAAAAACGTATTTTCACATAGTGTTTTTAAAACATCTCTTACAATTGTTTGGCTTGATCAGTTACATATTACACCCCACACACACACACACACACAGCATGTACACACACACACACACACACACACACACACACACACACACACGCACGCACGCACGCACGCACGCACGCACGCACGCACACACACACACACACACACACACATTTTCATTGAGTTAATATACTACAGCCGACTACTGAGAATTTCAAACACAACCACGCACAGATAAACAGTCCAAGTGCAAGACTTAGAGCCAGTAAAGATTAAGGGTTAAAGCGTCACGGTCTAAAGGCTATAGGGGCGACGAACTGTCAGATGCTCACCGCGTCAGGGACACGACACGATGGAAGGCGCAGCTATTAGTCTCCTTCCGCCGTCTTTAACATTCCCTGGACCGAATCAGGTAGCCATTTACTGCTGGGTGGACCGAGGAGGTTTTCAAGTCGAAAACATCTGACCCCACGAATGGTTCGAACTCACGACCGTCAGCTTCGCAGGCAAAGCTTTAACCATTTGACTACGGGTCCATTAAAGGGAGATGAAGGGTTACGAATGATTTGTGTTGCAACTTGCTGTATGATTGGTGAAAACAAGAACTGGGCCCAACGAAAAAAAAAAGAGTTTGGTTTTGTTATTGTTGTAATTGTTGTTGCTGTTGTAGTTGTTGTTTGTCTTCTCTTACTCTTCTTGTTCTTGTTCTTCTTGTTGTTGCTGCTCCTTCTGCAGCTGCTGCTGCCGCTGCTGTCGTTGTTGATGTTGATGTTGATATTGGTGACAGTTTTGTAAATATTTGGGCATAATCAGATGTATTGGCCAAAGTGTTTCATCATAATTCAATGGATATGAACAGACGTATCTAATACGGCAGTCTGATGTTCCTAAATTGCCTGAATCCAACGTAAAGAGTGACTGCAGTAAGTTTCCAAGGGAATTTCAAAGAACTTGTTTTGTTTGTTTGATGTATTGCTACCGTCAGTATGGTAGAAAGTACCTGATTCGTCAGCAAGAAAGATTGTGGTGTCACTTCCAGAAGAGCTACGCTTCAAATGGTGTGTGTGTGTGTGTGTGTGTGTGTGTGTGTGTGTGTGTGTGTGTGTGTGTGTGTGTGTGTGTGCATTGTATGTGTGTGTGTGGCTGCGTGCGTGCGTGCGTGCGTGCGTGCGTGCATGTATGTGTGTGTGTGTGTGCGCGCGCGCGCGCATGTGTCCCAGGGGCCCAGTGTAACGAGGAAATCAACGAAAACATTGTGTGGCGCCGGCAGCCAGCCGCTCAGAACGTCAGTGTACCATGTCCGGGATTTGAACACAGCAACCAACACAGTGACTACAACGTGACCGCTGACACACGTGAGTATCACGTGATGACAACTGCTTTTTTTTTTAAGTGTGGAGCTGATTATTTATTGAAACAAAACAGAACAGTGGAATGGATCGCAGAACTTGTGCAATTGATTATTTCTTAGACTGAGGCAGAACAGCGGTGTTGATCTCAGATTAGAACAAGGTAGAACAGTGAGATGCAAGGAATGGAGTGAAAGTGTTGTTTGAGAAGAGTGGAATGGAGTGAAAATTGTTGTTTGAGAAGAGTGGAATGGAGTGAAATTGTTGTTTGAGAAGAGTGGAATGGAGTGAAAGTGTTGTTTGAGAAGAGTGGAATGGAGTGAAAATTGTTGTTTGAGAAGAGTGGAATGGAGTGAAATTGTTCTTTGAGAAGAGTGGAATGGAGTGAAATTGTTCTTTGAGAAGAGTGGAATGCAGTGAAACTGTTGTTTGAGAAGAGTGGAATGGAGTGAAATTGTTCTTTGAGAAGAGTGGATGCAGTGAAACTGTTGTTTGAGAAGAGTGGAATGCAGTGAAAGTGTTGTTTGAGGAGAGTGGAATGCAGTGAAAGTGTTGTTTGAGGAGAGTGGAATGCAGTGAAATTGTTTTTTGAGGAGAGTGGAATGGAGTGAAACTCTTGTTTGAGAAGAGTGGAATGCAGTGAAATTGTTGTTTGAGGAGAGTGGAATGGAGTGAAACTCTTGTTTGAGAAGAGTGGAATGGAGTGAAAGTGTTGTTTGAGAAGAGTGGAATGCAGTGAGAAAGTGTTGTTTGAGAAGAGTGGAATGGAGTGAAAGTGTTGTTTGAGAAGAGTGGAACGGAGTGATTTTTTTTTTTTTTTTTTTTTTTTTAGTGTGTGGAACGAAGTGAAACTGGTTGATGGGGAGGAGAATGGAATGGGGTTACACTGCTGTTGGAGGATAGTGGAACTCATAAGCAGGGAGTGAATAGAGATGAACTGACCTGTGGTAGAGGAGGTAATTAGTGCGAAGTGCAGAAAAGATTTAAACTGATTAGCGTGGAGTGGAGGAAAGTGGAACTGATTGGTAGAGAGCGAGTGGATTTGAATAGTGTGGAGTGATGATAAATTTGATTAATCTACGTGGAGGACGGTGAAGTAAGGTGCCGTGGTCAGCATCGACAGGTTTGGCGCCGTATTGTATGGAAGGAATCACAGAGGAGACTCGGTGAGTGGAGTGGTGTGGGATGGGGAACAATTGAATTAAGGGGAGCGAATCGAGATACGGTGATGGAGAATGTTTAACAGAAAGAGACTGTCTGTTCCTTCAGCATTAAATGTGGTAGTTATCTCTGGAGATATATGTTTTGTGTGCATGTCGTGAACACACTACCTTTTCTCCTTTTTTTTTTTCGGGGGAGGGGTGGGGGATTTTTTCGTACAGCGGCCTTTGTTTACCCCGTATGAGTTCGAAATACTTTTGGTTTGTTTCCTTATGTCTGATTTACGTTTGGTTTAAATCTGCTGTGAATCGTACACATCAAATAAGGCAAACTAAAAAAAAACTTTCTGACTCAAAGATAGAGCGTGACAGGAAGATTTCCTCACTGATAGAGAGAAAATGATTTACGTGCTCAGGTTCTGCAGTTTCTTGTTAAAGTAAAAGTCCTATTGCCTATAAAGGTAGAGGGCACGGAATTTTAGAAGCGGAGCCTTGTCCTCTCCACTTTTGTCGCCTTCTGTACCGCATATGATGCCCATATAAATAGCCGGGCGGACGGAGGGTTTTCAAACCGTAAAAATCTTACCCTGCGGCTGGTTCGAACTCATAACCGTCAGCTGGGTCTCCAAACGGTCAAGCCATTCGACAATAGCTTCTGGGCAATGTGGATGAATGTTCACAAAGAAAGCCCAAAAATGCTCTCTGCTTTAAGAAGCGGAAGGCAGACAAGCTAAAAAATATGGTAAAAAGAAGAAGCGTTGGCACGTAAGAAAATACCTTCTAAAGATGTCAGAGGCAGCAGACTGCCGTTTAAAGCATCGATCCTTACAGAAACAGGCAGAGGATGTGTGGTAAACACTCACTGAAAAAGATATACGTCCATAGTCGGTGCAGACATACGGATTCAATTACATCGCTGATGAGCCTGACGTTGTAACTGTCAAACAAAATGGCTCTGTCGATGTTCACTAATCCATTCGGGCTTCGATAGAATTGTGATGAAAAATGTGGAGCATTGTTTGTCCTGTATCCTGTTTCAATGATGCTGTGCGAATGGTCATCATGTTTCGTGTCCTACGTCGTTCTGTGCTTTTAGAATGTTCTTTAGAAGAAAAGAAGCTTGCTTATAGAAGTACAAAGAATAACCTCCAGTCGTCTATCTTCACAGTTTCCTGTTTTATTTCTCTCCTCTTCTTTTGTTTCTAAAACCTGTCTCGCCCCGTCTTGAATTTCCATGCACGGTCCCGTCTATTCTGGTTCCCTCCAGCTCGCTTGTTTTGTTTGCCCGTTCCTCTGTGGACTTTTTTGTCATGTCCTGCCCCTTTTTGCCCCTTCCTGTCGCTTAATTTTGTGCTGCAGAATCCATTCCTGTCTTCTTCTCTCTTTTCTTTCCTGTTACTGCATTGCTGTTTTAAAGCTCGCATGGCTTTTGCTGGTTGCTTTGGTTTAAGTCTGATCATCTTTGTTGTTGACATCGAACTCCAGATGAATAAAACATTCCGTATGTTTATGCCGTCGGTATTTGTTAGAATATACATGTGCAAGTGAGGAAAAGTTTAAAAAAAAACAAAAAAAAAAAAACACGGAAGTCCGGTGGGACTCGAAAGAGAGGGGTAGAAAGGATTAAGAAACGGACGAATGAAATATACGGTTTTGCCAGTTTCAGAACAGACCATTTTGAAAGAGACAGTATTTTCCCAAATAAATGAAATTGGGGACCGAAACAATAATTTTTCAATGTTTTTCTCGAGTAAAGACTCGGTTGTGCACAACGCAAAGTTGCTCAGTTTTTGTTTGTTTGTTTTTTTTTTTTTTTGTTTTTGTTTTTGTTTTGGTCTGGGCTTTTTTTTTTTTGGTTGGTTTTTTTTTGTTGTTTTGTTTTTGTTTTGTTTTTTTTTTTTGTTTTGTTTTTGTTTTTTTCTGATACAGGCGTAATTGATTTCAGTACAATATTTCGTAGCTCCAGAATTTAAAACTGGCCTGAGTGCTGAACTTCTGGTGCCTCTGCGAGACTTTCGTGCATGTTACAGTTTTTCTTGGCAATTAAAGAGCCAGTTTTTTTCCCCCCTTTCTTTTTATTGCGTTTTTATTTTAAATGTTGTCTCTCCTCTGTGTCTGGAGAAGACGCTGTATCGTGGATATACTTGTTTGTTTTGAACTGTGTATTCAGAAGCGTTACCTTGTTATCTCTTCCACGCTTTCTTTGTTTACTGAGATTCTCCTTTGCCCCTTCCCTCCCGTGACATTCCAGAATTCCCTGCATCTAAAAATCCAATTTCGATGTGTTCATGCCATTCGAAGTTGAAACTTGTTTGACTGGCCATCTCATCCTGAACTTTTGTCTTGGTATTGCAGAGGCCTAGATGGCCGCCGTGCAGGTCTTTCGTGTTGTCCGTCACCTCTTCGGTCCTCTCTCTGTCCTACTTGACGTCTCGCTGTCCCCCAGTTGTTGCAACTAGTCTGGCTTCTTCTCCTATCTGGCGGAGTCAGACACTCTTATTCTCACATCGCTGCCGTTTGAACACGCTTCATCAAGGTTCGGTCCTGGACTCTCCACTACGTCGTACCAGAGGCACAGATCAAAAGGCGGTCGTAAGGGTTCCTGGATAGAAAAGAAGAAAATGAAACTTTCCTTGGGGCGCCAATCGCGCGCGAACGCGCGCGCGCGCTCAACACACACACACACACACACACACACACACACGCACACATACACACACGCGCGCGCACGCACGCACGCACGCTTGCACGCACGCACGCACGCACGCTCGCGCACGCCTTACACACAGAGTCTTCCATTAGCTTTTCTCATCATTTAAAAACTGTTTAAACTGTGACGCCCTTAAACCGAAACAACTATGAATAGATAACAACGAAATTCTTGGAAACGTTTTCTGCCGCATGTTAAACAGACTAGCTGATTCTCTCGAAGACAATGATCGATCAGCTTAATTACGAGCTGGATTAAAAAAAAAATCTTCCAGAACAACTGACCACGTTTTTATTCTTAAACAGATAATAAACAATATATCAAAAGATTAAGACAGAAAGGGTGTATTATACAGTCGCTTCGTTGACTTTCA
>JADBJO010030124.1:12500-18252 GCA_016801955.1 Conus betulinus | reverse complement strand
TGAGACTCCTACGAAGTGGTGTGGTCTCTCACGAAATGGTAAGATTTAAATACAATTTGCACACGTGCAACGATATGTTGCTAATACACAGTCAGCTATATGTGAAAGTGAGGCTTGCAAATCGAAGCGTGACGAGTGCTGACGTTTAGACTTGTGGTCAGAACAGGTCGGGGAAGGAATCATCGTTGTCAGTTTTTCGTTCAAGTTAAGGTAAACATTTTTGTGTGTCTGTCTGTCTTTGTCGCCGTGTGACCATCTTTATCTGTCTGTTTGTCTGTCTGTCTGTTTCTGTCTCTGTCTGTCTGTCTGTCTCTCTGTCTCTCCCTTGATGTCTCTGTCTGTGCTCTTTCTGTCTCTCCTGAGTCTGTCTCTCTCTATCTGTCCGGCTGGTTGTCTGCCTGCCTGGCTGTCGCTGTCTCTGTCTTTACGATTGTCTGTCTCTGTCTGTCTATTTGTCTCTGTTTCTGTCTGTTTCTGTCTCTCTGCCAGTCTCTCTCTCTCTCTCTCTCTCTCTCTCTCTCTCTCTCTCCCTCCCTCCCTCTCTCCTCTCCTCCCTCCCTCTCTCTCTGTATATCTGTCCTAGTCTGTCTATGTCTGTCTGTCCCTGTCTGCCTGTGTCATCATTACCTGTCGGTCATTCAGTCTCTCATTTCCTCCCTCCCTTCCTCCACCCCGTCCCCCCTCTCTCTCTATTTCTCTCTGGTTGAGTGCTCTTATGTGTCTCTATGTGCCGTCAGAGTGCGTATGAGCGAGTGCATGCTGTGCACGCGCACGAGAGAGAGAGAGAGAGAGAGAGAGAGAGAGAGAGTATGACAATATGTGTGTAAATTTCAGTAGTGCTTTATGTTTGAATAGTTTGGTGTCGATCGGTTCACCCCTTTCCCACCACCTCCACTTCCACAGAACATTGTGAAGCAGACCAGCCACTGTTATCGTGTGTCCAATACCATGATGACTTCTATGGCAAATGCTTTGCATGATGGCAAGAACACAGTTGTGAGGGACACTCATAATCGATCCTAACAGTGGATGGAAACAGACATGTTTTACCAAGACAAAACAAAGCACAGACAGAGATGGGGCAAAGAATTTATTTACAAAAAAAAAAAAAAAAGAAAAAAAAAAAACCACAGGGATATTGTGAGTGTGGGTGGAGATGAGTGGGAGGGGGTAGGTGGGTGGGTATGCATGAAATTATACATTGCATATAACTTTTTTTCAACACATTATACTTCAATTCATCCATCCATCGGTCTGTCTGTCTGTCTGTCTGTCTATCTATCTGTCCCACACACACACACACACACACACACACACACACACACCACACACACACACACACACACACACACACACGTAAGCAGATAAACCAACGGTAAAATGTCGATGTTGCAGGGGCTTTTCAATTACCTTAAGAAAGTTTACTGATTTAATTAACCTAGACATGCTTTTGGTATTGAATTTGATGGAATTTGAGGAACTGACAGAATCTGTAGAACATTTTTGTGGTAGGTTTAGATTTCTGCTCACAGAAAAGAAGAACGGACATTTAAGTACGTGCTGAAACTGTGCAGTGAATTCTTCTATGTGACATTTATGACATTATGTTTCAACATGCAACCAAGAATTGTATCTGTTTGTACAGGCAGTCTCTGGTTTAAAGAAATAAAACGAGTACAGAGGAAAGCCAGATTTTCAGAAAAAAACTTTAAGATAATCTAGTTGCAAAGTGAAACGACTGCAGGCGGAAATCTAAACAAATCTTAAATAAGTGTCGGCGAAACCGCCCAGAGAAAGGTGGACAAACGAGTCACAAGACAACACACAACGCGTTTCGACCTCTTAGGTCTTCTTCAGGTGAAACAAGACGAACAAAATAACGAAAATGCACTTTGCTTTGGTCGATTCAGATCGCTTCAGCAATCTTTTCTTTTACTGTCAGCTTAGAAAGTACTTGCATTGGAGAAAAAATGAGAGGATTCCCTTCCTTGCTGTTTTTGCTGGTTGCAAAATGAAAGAAAATGTAATGGTAATTATTAATAGGGAAAGTTTGTAATCAAATTACAGTCAGATGGAAACGGTAAGAAAGGGAATCTCTTTGTGGAAAATCTTCACTCTCAAACAAATCATCTGCTCGTACCAACGTACCAGTCTACTCTGCATTTCAATTTAGTTTTCAAACAGACCCATCAAAACTGTGAAGTCTTTCGACAAATATGCCTTTCTCAGGTGCGTCCTAGGAGATGTGTATAATGCATAAAATAGAACATTTTTTATGAACAGGAGTTCACGCGCATACGCACAGCAATAAGGAAACGAAAAGAAAAACATATTGTCGACGTTTTGGTCAGGTCAATAGTAATCAGGATCAGGAATATAAAAATGATACAGAAACTTGCAAATCAATCAGTTTCACGAACGCAGTATTCACACTTGATGGACAGCTCTCTTATAGCAGAACTACGCACCTAAGCCATGTAATGGTATTTAATTTTCTTGTTTGTAACATTTTTCAAGTGAATTAACATAGGACGTCAAAGACAACTCTCGCGCGAACTGGTGTAGGAGGTTTAATCAATTCCGTAGATTGAAAATATTGACTGTAAGTGGTGGTTCACCTCCAACAGCACACGTGTCAAGGCCTTGGTACATCGGAAAGAGCAATATCAAAACAATATGTTAAGATTTCTGACTCACTAGGAGTGGATGATGTTTAGGAAAATGCTATCTAAGCAAAGTTAGCCTTAAAAAAGTCATGCATATTAGCCGCAGGGTTGTTTTGTTAACACCGGTGGATTTTGTTACGTCTGAACATTCATAACATTACTTTCTTTACTTTTGTAAGGCAAACAGCACTTTGATTGCCACTTTGTATTCAACTGACGGCTGTCGTATGCCAAATTTCTCCGCAATGTTTGTTCGTTCATATGCTTGTTTTGTTTACATTTAATTAATTAATTTTCCTTACAGACATTCTGTCGCTTCAAATGGATCATGAAATTGTGTGTCTAACGGAAAAAAGCTCACCATTTCCCCCCACCTTCCCTTGAAGAGATGCGAATTCATCTCTCTTGCTTGCATAAGAACACAACAGAAGAGAACGTAGCAGCTTCTATTGCTCTTAAAGTCACAAAGACTTCTGTAACGTATCATACGACAACAAGTAAAATCTTCACCTGTAACGTGCCTGAGAATGTATAGTACGAAAGACGCGTCGCCATTTTCGTCTTTTGGACTTTTATCAGGACATCAGCATCTATACTTCTGTATGTCAATCTGATCAACTTCATTACTTATTGATTTGATTGCTTACTGCTTGATTTATCATTCTGTACTTCTGATTCTGGTCCTTTGTACTTTACGTGGAATCGCAACTTTTTTGTAATTGGTTGTATCATGTAGATTTGTAACTGTATTAATGTTCATGCGTGTGTGTGTGTGTGTGTGTGTGTGTGTGTGTGTGTGTGTGTGTGTGTGTGTGGTGAGTGCAGGAACATCATGAACATTGTCTGAAAGTGCTGATACACACTGCACTTCAGCCTATCTACAGCAGGGCCATCCAAAAGCAGAGACCAACTGGCATGGAAGACGCACCGTGCGATCTGCCATCTGAGACCCTGGGCCGATTGGCCACAAAAACCTGGTCATATGCATGCAAGTATCTATCGCTTTTAGACTTGTGCATGGCGATATACACATATGAAAATGTCAGCGACGCTTGTAAACAACTTCTCCGTGATAAGAACCCGATATTCCATCTAATGACTGCCGCCACCCGTGATTACTTGTATCAACAACATGTAGAACTACTACTTCATTTGGGACCCTATTTCAGTAAAGTCACTTTTCGAACTCGGCGTTTTTGTCTGGAATCAGAGACGTTTGACTGCATGGTGCAAACTCTCCTCACTGCTTCCAGTGCCTTGCAGTTGTTACAGATAACGACTTCTAATATCAAATTCTTTGAGTTTGGACCTGAGCCTAACTGGGACAGCGTCTTGCATAAGTGTATAACCACCAAAGAGCATGTCAGAATTGAAATCACTGCTCACCAGGGCGTCTAAAAACGTCCTTTCTTCCATCAGAACGCTGTATTCGTCATTTGAAACCATCCGATCTACGATGCAAGTTCCTCACATCGTTAGTCGTTACCTGGTCAGAAACAGAACACATATGCAATGCATGGTACGAATCTGATAAACTACCATCACCACTGAGTCGTTTTCTGTCCAAGTTTCCAAACCTCAAGGAGCTGGAGGTACCGGCATGCTATTTTAGCGAAGTGTTGCTGAACCACCTGGTAAAAGTAAACGCATCACTGACCAACCTCGGCATTAGTATGTTTACTTGTGAACACACATTAAACAATGTGTCCGGTGGTGCTTGGGATCATTTAACTAAAGTCCATCCTTTGCTGAAGGTGGAGTGTACTATTAAGTTTTCAGAATGTGATCAAGGTAGTGTTGATTATCTGTGTAAACTCTTTAAACCAGAAACGCCTGTGACTAAAATATTTGCACTCAATTCATCTGATATGATCGTGCACCAGTTTCTGGATTGGTGCAAAACATATGCAAGCTCTCTGGAATATTTATGCATGAGGGTAAAAATGAAGAGAGAAGACTGCCGCACGGTTACATGCTGGAAGTTGTGGAAAATTTTCGGGATGAGATGACATTGTTAAGGTATATTCAGGAAGAGAAGTTGTTAGAATGTTCTGAAGTGTCTCTCTGCCACCATGAGTTTACCATCACCCAGGAGAGAAAATGTGTCTGGTGGAAAACGCTACTTGAAAAAGATCTTTATCAGCCTGACTTGAAATCACCCATACATGCCAGACCAAGCAGAGTATTCGGAAATATGAAAAAGGAATGTACGGTGTTGGCTGTTTAAATTCCAGCTGGCAAAACTACATTGATTTTGAATTATCATTACATTCCTTCTGTCTTGTCTTGATACTTGTGGGTATAAACTATGTGATTTGTATTCTCTATCGGTTCTCTATTTTTGTACATGCCAATCAATGATCGATTTCTTTTATTTGCCGTGGCCTCCTGTTTTGGTACATCATTCTAATAAGTGGCTCATTGATATCATTGTAAGAAGTGGCTCATTTCCCACTTGACACTGTGTTTCAGTCGTCATTTGGTTCATGAAGATTTGATTCTACATTGTCTAAACTGGCTTTATGATTATGTTTTGGGATATTGTTCCAAAAATATTTCATCTTTTTTTTGTGTGTGTATTTCTCAAGCGATTCCAGTGTTTCATGTCTCTTGTGTAGCTTTGTGATATTCAGTGTTTTATATCTTTACACAGGTGATATTCGACGTTTCGTTTCTCAGCTGCTCTGTCATCGTGTTCAGTGTTTTGTTTCCATTCTTTGGGTTAAAAATGATCAGTGTCAAATTCGTCGTAGGTCATATTCAGTGTTCATGTCGTTTCTTTGGTTCTTTTCCCTTAGTTAAGGTGATCATTCTCGATGTGTCATGCCCCTCTTTACACTAGTCATGCTTAACGGAATTTTCGGTATTTCACTTTCCCGCTTTACACTGCTCATCTCCATTATTTTAGTTTGCTTTTGCTTTTTTTTACACCGATCATCAAAAGTGTTTTGTTGTACTCGCCGTGAGTGTTTTCGTTTACATAGACCCCCTCCCCCCGGTTGTAATGTTTTACGTTTCTCCCGCACATTCCTCAAATTCAATGTATCCTTTGTCTTCCTTGTAATTTATTTGTTCAGTTTTGTTCG
>JADBJO010030124.1:0-7500 GCA_016801955.1 Conus betulinus | reverse complement strand
GTTTGTCTCTCTTGCGTGTTGTTGTGTGTTGCCATGTGTGTGAGAGTATATATGCACGCGTATATGTGTATGTGTGTGTGTGTGTGTGTGTGTGTGTGTGTGTGTGTGTGTGTGATATATATATATGTGTGTATGGATAGATACGTACATACACATACATGTACACACATACATGCATACATATAAGGGAAAGCCGATACAGTTAAATCAATGGTATAATGCCACTTTTGAGGGGAAGTTTTGATTATTTTAAGAAATGTTACTGTTTTTGTTACTTTAGACTTGCTTTTGGTGTTGAATTTTGATTGAAGTATAGATTTTTTGATATGTTTAAATACTCATAGGGGAAACCCAGACATTTACGTATGTGCTGAAACATAATTGAGTTCTTCTATGTCACATATGTGACATTATCTTACAATATGTAATATACCTGGTATTCTGCCTCTTTGTATAAGCAGTCTCTGGTTCAAAAATATAAACGTGCAGAGTTTGCCTATTGGAAATATTCAGTTTCAAAAGAAAAACATTCTGCAACTTTTTAAAACGTGCGGTGCTTTACAAAAATGATGTGAAGCAACACACAGCATAGTTAGCACGCAGCTCAAAAATGAAAGAGCTCCAGACCTAACTGCCACATTTTAAAAGTTCACTTGGATATGCTTTCTCACCGCAAAGTGGACACCAGTTCCCACGGAACCAGAACCTAGTGCTGGACACACACCAGTTCAACACAGCGAAAGAAGAAGACCCAAGCTCCAGTCTGGGAGAAAAAACCGGAACAAGATAGGACATCCCCTTTCTGGAATCATGCCCCAAACTCCTGCCAACGACCAGGCATCATGCCACCCAAGCTACAGGCTTCGGTCTGGGACTCAATATTCATAAAGGCCTCTGGCCAACTGGACGTAAAACTCACCTCTACAGCTGCTTCCTGACCGGGTGACTGACAAAGGAATTCAATGATTGGGTAAGATGAAAAGCGGCGAGTGTGTAAGGCTATGAACACGGTCTGGGATATGTGAAGGTTTGACTATCAGCCAATCTAAACCGTAAACTGTGTGTGAAGTTAAGCGTGTTCACTGATCACATCGATATTAGGTTGATTTAACAATTCCATACATGACTTCACAAAACGACTTGTTATCAGCAATCAACGAACACGTAGGGTAACTCTTGTTCCCATGATAAAATAATTACAGACAAATAACTGCAAACGAATGCTGCTATGACACCAACTCGACTGTCAGAAATAACGTTAGAAGCGCATTGTTTGGAGATATAGGCGTGTAATTATTTCATCATGAGAGCAAGAGTTACCCTACTTGTTCGTTAATTACTGATAACGAGTCAGGAGTTATGGGCGTGTAATTATTTTATCACGGGAACAAGAGTTACCCTGCTTGTTCGTAAATTGATGATAATGATGATAATGCTGATGATGCAATGACGGTGATGGTTATAGTAGGACTGATAATAAAAGTATGATACAGAAACGTATACAAACAAGAAATAATACTTACATTAATAATAGTAATGATACTAGTGGTACTAACACTAAGACGAAGGGAAGGGAGGAAGAAAAAGGAGGAGGGGAGAGGGAGGACAAGAAGAACACAGAGGAGAAGGATGGGAACCTCAGAGCTTGCAGTGCATTATTATAGATACAGAGAACTCAATGAAGCAAATCTGATTTGCCTTTGAGTAAGAAGAATCTAAAGAGAGAGAGTAGCACTTTGTTTTATGGTGCCCAGCTCTCAGTGAAATTAGAACTTTATTTCAAGCAAATGGTTATCGAACCTTTATGGCTTTAAACGTTCCATTGATCTTATCCAAACAGACAAAGGAATGTGTAGACTTTGTCCCATTTCTTATACAAAACATTTATGTCGAGGAACAATTGTGACCCCATAATTGTGTATTTTGATTTCTCATTTCATGGACAAGGCCATTAACGTTAATGTATTCTGAAATGAATGTAACGAGGTTTTTTTTTATCAGTTACAGAATTTCATTAGAGGTCAAGGCCTGATAAATAAACTCTCTCTCTCTCTCTCTCTCTCTCTCTCTCTCTCTCTCTCTCTCTCTATATTATACACACACACACACACACACACACACACACACACACATGCGCGCACGCGCGCGCGCATGCCTTCGCGCGCACTTCTTATCGCCCTCTGCAACCTCTCACTCCCACGGTCACAAATGGGTGGATCGAATTTTCAAATGCCTTTAAAAAAAAAATAATAATCGGTAGGTAGCCCAGATTTCTGACACGGCCGTAAGACTTTCTGAATTTTTTTCAAGCATGCTTGAGAGAACAGGTATATTTTGTATGGACTCCAGGCTCAAGGTTAGGTAATATTCGGATACGAAATCTTTTCTAATTATGTGCCACCATTATCCTTTCGGACAGATTTCCCTTCCTACACCCTTTCTGCAGCAGATGAACGTCCATCAGACAAACATGCAAACTAATGTGCTGAAATCCAGCGACATTGCATGCTTCCTTGGCAAGTTATTAGCGCATTTTCAGAATTTTCTGCAAGAGATCTGATTTCAGTTTTTAATGTGAAACAAACACTCTCATGCGCGGACGGGGTGATACGAAAGAACACCTTTTTTTTATGCAAACGTACTGACCAATGAAATGTTTGACACAAGCAAGCATGCGTACGTCCTCCCCCACCCCCCATCCCCCTCCCCACTCCAACTCTTGCCCAGCTTTCCTCCTGCCTTCGACACAGACACGCACACAAAGAGTGTCTAACTGTCAGTGTGAAATGAGTATTTATTCTATTTGAATCCGTTTTCACCATTCTCCTGTTCGTATTATTTAATCATCAAACTCTTAATTTTACCTTCAGTCGTCAGACTTTCGTTTGAACTTACCGTAGCTTATATTATCATCTCTTGTTTTACTTTACAGATTCCTTTTGTTCCGAGTGGCTCGTCAGTTCCTACTTTTATGTCATTGACTGTTGCGCAGTTCCTATGGTAGACGTCATCGATCGGTTGTGGTTTACTTGAGGTCTTTGGCGGCTGTGCCAGTATGTTTGAAAGTGCAGGACGTTGTTTTGTTCAGTCTTATTCAGTATTCCGGTTTTGTTTGTTTGACATTCTAGTTCAGTTCAAGTATCTGCAGCTTCGTTTTGCTTACTCTCCACACAGAACTTTGTTTCTTCATGTTACTTATTCAACATCTTCATTTCCAATATTCACTGATTTTATTCTTAATCAGTCATTTAACTTTATTTCAATAAGTTGATCTTCAGTTTTCTTTCGAGTGTGACTTTAGTTTCAAGTGTGTTTAATCGTTCTGCTGAATATCCTTGACATCTACGTACATGAAAATTTGTTCGTGCAACGTTTGAGGTCCGTGCGCTGTGTACAACTCGAAGAAGAAGTCGGAAATCCTTGATTTAGTGACACTGGCAGCGAAAATGCTTCAAGTTTGACAGAATACGCTAACTGATCGTCCTGGTATCATTCTCTCTCTCTCTCTCTCTCTCTCTCTCTCTCTCTCTCTCTCCTCTCTCTCCTCTCTCTCTCTCTCTCTCTCTCTCTCTCTGTCTGTCTGTCTCTCTCTCTCTCTCTCTCTCTTGATGTACTGATCAAATCAGTACCCCAGGGAAACGAGTACAGGTTACAATTTCTCGTTATCAAGACAATAACTTTGCAAAAGTTAAAAAAATGTTGGAGGTGGGTGGGGGATGGGGAGGGAGGGGATGGGAGGTGAAAGAGGAGGTGGCGAAAATGGGAACACACACACACACACACACACACACACACACACACACACACACACACACACATCTATCTATCTATCTATCTATCTATCTATCTATATGTATATGTCTATCTATCCATCTATCTATTTATCTTATCTCTCTATTTATCTCTCTCTCTCGATTTGTCTCATTTGTCTGTATCATCTATCTGTCTCCATCTATCTGCCTCTCTGTCTATCTATAAGTGTGTGTGTGTGTGTGTGTGTGTGTGTGTGTGTGTGTGTGTGTGTATATATCTTCACCAGCCACGTCACTTCCGCATCTTGTGTATGCACAACACGTAACGTCACTTACCTGATAAAGCGTCTGCAAAAGCAGCAAAGAAACCTTGTCAGGGATACCCATCACTGGCCATAACATTTTGATGGGAATATGCAAATCTTAGAACAGGACGGGGTCAGAAAGGAAATCTTGGAAGTCTACCGACGAATCGAACAACTGTGCTTAGGAAACCCCCCCCCCCCCCCCCCCCCCCCCCCCCCCCCGTCCTTGGTCTAATTCTCCTTTTTTTTAAATATGCACTTCATCTTTGACGCAATCAAGTTGTATCTTGTATGTAACATCTTGCGCAGGGTTACAGTTAAAGTTTAGATTTTTTTTTTTTCTTTTTTTTTTCCCATTTTCTTTTTTTTTTCTTTTTTTTTTTTTTTTTTTTTTAGATCGTGTTCTACTATGCTGTTTTTCTTTTTTATGTATTCTAAGTTGTAATCTCCTGTCGAGGAGGCTGATTCAGTCTCTTGATCCAGCACCGTTCCGTTTGGTTGGTTCTTAAACGGTTCAATACGTTCCGTGTGTGTCAAATGCAAAGATAATGAACCGATCAAGAATTAAAACCACATGAAAAGTACTCGAGTGAGAGATAGTGGTTGAAATTCATACGTTTTACAGACTGTGTCGCGCTGAGACTCGTACGAATTGTGTGGTCTCTCACGAAATGTTAAGATAAAATACAATTTGCACGTGCAACGATATGTTGCTAATACACAGTCAGCTATATGTGAAAGTGAGGCTTGCAAACTGAAGGGTGACGAGTGCTGACGTTAGACTGTGGTCAGAACAGGTCGGTGAAGGAGTCATCATTGTCAGTTTCGTTCAAGTTAAGGTAACTTTTTTTGTGTCTGTTGCCATGTGACTATCTTTATCTGTTTATTTGTCTGTCTGTTTCTGTCTCTGTTTCTCTGTCTGTCTGTCTCTCTGTATCTCCCTTGATGTCTCTGTGCTTTCTCTGTCTTTCTGTCTCTTTGAGTCTGTATCTGTCTCTCAGTCTGGCTGGTTGTCTGCCTGCCTGTCTGTCTCTGTCTCAGTACGTTTGTCTGCCTCTCTGTCTCTGTTTCTGTCTGTCCCTGTCTGTCTGTCTGTCTGCCTGTCTGTCTGTCTCTCTCTTTCTCTCTCTCTCTCTCTCTCTCTCTCTCTCTCTCTCTCTCTGTATATCTGTCCTAATCTGTCTGTCCCTGCCAGCCTGTGTCATTCATCACCTGTCGGTCAGTCAGTCTCTCATTTCCTACCTCCCTTCATTCCTCCCCCTCTCTCTATTTCTCTCTGGTTGCATGCTCTAATGTGTCTCTATGTGCGTCAGAGAGCGTATGAGCGAGTGCATGCGTGTGCACACACGAGAGAGAGAGAGAGAGAGAGAGAGAGAGAGAGAGAGAGAGAGAGAGCATACTTCTGTGTGTAATGTTGAGTAGTGCTTTATGTTTGAATAGTTTGATGTCGATCGGTTCACCCTTTCCCCACCACCTCCACTTCCACAGAACATTGGGAAGCAGACCAACCACTGTTATCGTGTGTCCAATACCAAGATGACTTCTATGGCAATGCTTTGCATGATGGCTAGAACACAGTTGTGAGGGACACTCATAATCGATCCTAACAGTGGATGGAAACAGACATGTTTACCAAGACAGACAAGACAAACACAGACGGAGATGGGGCAAAGAATTTATTCACAAAAAAAAGAGAAAAAAAACCTACAGGGATATTGTGAGTGTGTGTGGGTGGAGAGGAGTGGGAGGGGGTAGGTGGGTGGGTGGGCATGAAATCATACATTGCATATCACTTTTTTTCCAAACATATTATACTGTATCCATCCATCTGTCTGTCTGTCTATCTATCTATCTATCTATCTATCTGTCCACACACACACACATACACACACACACACACACACACACACACACACACACACACACACACACACACACACACACACACAATACATGTGAGCAGATAAACCGGCCGGCGGTAAAATGTCGATGTTGCAGGGGCTTTTCAATTAGCTGAAGAAAGTTTACTGATTTAATTAACCTAGCCATGTTTTTGGTATTGAATTTGATGGAATTTGAGGGATTAAGAGTATCTGAAGAACATTTTTTGTGGTAGGTTTAGATTTCTGTTCACAGAAAAGAAGAACGGACATTCAAGTACGTGCCGAAACTGTGCAGTGAATTGTTCTATGTCACATTTATGACATTATGTTTCAACATGCAACCAAGAATTGTATCTGTTTGTACAGGCAGTCTCTGGACTATAGAAATAAAACTTGTAAAGAGGACAGCCAGATTTTCAGGAAGAACTTTAAGATAATCGTCAAACAGTCATTCACTTTTAAAACAGTCTGTATTTATTTTGAAAAGAAAAAGAAGAATCAGAGACCATCTGTTGGATACACTGGTCCTGGTAGTTTTTTTTTTTCTAAAATATTTTCCATGGAAGGGAAGATTGCCACTCATCAGTGGACAGGGTCAGAACAGAAATCTTGCCTGTAAATGTATCATGTGGATTTCTCCCCATCTTCTCTCATGAATCTGACGTAGATTATAAACAAATCTTAAATAAATGTCAGCAAACCGCCCAGAGAAAACGTGGACAAACGAGTCACAAGACAACACACAACCACGCGTTTCGACCTCTTAGGTCTTCCTCAGGTGAAATAAAGACAGACAAAATAACGAAAATGCACTTAGCTTTGATCGCTTCAGATTGCTTCTGAGTTCAGCGCAAGGAAGGCGTTGATTTCATTATTTCGTTATTTTGTCTGTCTTTATTTCACCTGAGAAGACCTAAGAGGTTGAAACGCGTTGTGTGTTGTCTTGTGACTCGTTTGTCCACGTTCTCTGGGCGGTTCGCTGACATTTATTTAAGATTTGTTTAGATTTCTGCCTGCAGTCGTTTCACTTTGCAAGTAGATTATAAAGTTAATCTGTGTATCATGCTGCATCAGCAATATCGGTAACACAATACTGTAAGGGTGGTGTGGGGGAGAGTTGAAAAGTAATATTTTCTTTGAATGACTCTGCGACTCTGGATGACAAGCACAGCGTAAGTGAGTACATGTCAAAATGTAACTAAAATGAAGATTGAATGATTTTTTTGCTGCGTGAAAGTGTTGTAATGACATGTAGGTAAGGTTATCTAACATGTCTCACGGTGGACCTTGTTTGCTGTGTTCATTTGTCTGTTGGTACTTGTTTAAGTAATGCTGTGGTCCCTCTGAGTCTGCTCAGTGTTAGAATATTGATTAACCCACCTCAAATTCAATGAATTTTGACACTTATTTGTGTGACGATTTGATCACGTCTTCTCTGTACTGTATAGTGTGGACAATGTAACAATCATATGTTATACAGATCCATATAACTTTTCTTTTACTGTCAGCTTAGAAAGTAGTTGTATTGGAGCAAAATGAGAGGATTCCCTTCCTTGCTGT
>JADBJO010030123.1:15000-18254 GCA_016801955.1 Conus betulinus | reverse complement strand
AAAGACACTCATATGCAGTAGCTCAACAACATACACACGCACGCGCGCGCATTAATGTATGTGTGGATCGCGAGCATTTTTCAATTAACAGGGGGGGAGGGGGGAGGAAGACGCGACTGTCTTTTGTACCACTGCTCAGCAAACTTGTAACAATAATGTGAACTTTTAAAAAAAAACTTCACAATAATGTGATTAACTTTTGAACAACTGAAGTGTATTCATCTTTGTTTGCATTATGTCAGTCTGTACTTAACAGATTTTTTTTTTTTTTTACAATAATCGGAGAAAAATAACCACCCTGACGTTGTATATAGTGACTGAGAGAACGGGGGAGATGGAATAAAAATCTGAATGAATAAACTCAATGAAGAGTGGAGGTGTCTCAGGGGAGGGGGGTGGATTTATTTCTTGCCAAAAAATAACTTCCATGTGTGCTTAATTAACTGACCAACGGATGGGGAGTGGAAGACCTGGGGGGAAGGGGGGGAGAAAGAGGGGCTCAGATATCACTGTGTGCATGTGTGTGTAGGTGCTTGTATGCATGTGTGTCTGTGTGTATGTGCGTCTGTGTATATGCACATGTGTATATATGCGTGTGTGTGTGTGCATTTGTGTGCGTGTGAGGTATGTTCGTGTATGTATGTTCGTGTGTGTATATGTGTGAGTGTGTGTGTGTGTCGGGGGGGGGGGGGGGGGGGAGGGGGGGGGGGGGAAGACTGAGGGAAAAGAAGATTTGTAACTGCTTATTATCACTGCCCCCGTTTTTTCATGCAATGTATAAAGTGCTTACCGAAATATATATTCTTGCCGTGGAATGGTGGAATATGCTATGTGTACAGAGTGCGTACGTTTGCTGCCTTATTTAAACATCATTTCCTCAAGGAATCTCTCTCTTTCTCTCTCTCTCTCTCTCTCTCTCTCTCTCTCTCTCTCTCCGTCTCTCTCTCTCTCTCTCTCTAAACACACACACACATACACACGCGCACACACACCCACACACACACACACACACGCACACCCACATACACACACACATACACGCACGCACGCACGCACCCACCCATGCACGCGGACACTCCACTCATACACACACACACACACACACACACACACACACACACACACACATACACACACACACACACACACACACACACACACACACACACACACATGAACACACACGCTGCGCGCACACACACACACGCATACACACAGACACACACACACACACACACACACACACACACACACACACACACACGCACGTACGCAACGCATGCACACACGCGCGCGTACGCACACACACACGCACGCGCGCGGCGCGCGCGCGCACACACACACACTCTCTCTCTCTCTCTCTCTCTCTCTCTCTCTCACTCACTCGTCTCACAGACACAGACAGAGAGAGAGACAGGGATAAAACAGACTTGTGTTACTCTCAAAATTGGACTATTAGTATTCCATGGAGTAGATTTTTTATATTCCATAACAAAAAGAGTATTTTTCTTACCCTGAACTTTGATATGGATCTTACATAGGCGCAGTTCTTGCAGCCAACTCACTGCGCTGTACTCACGCTCAAACACTCACACAGCACAAGTGCACTACACACACACTGCACGTATCTTGTTGACCATCTCATTAAAAAAGATAATATTATAATGCCCTCAAATTTCACCACCATACCCCACCACCACCACACCACCCCACCCCCGCCCCGCCCCCACACCCTAGCCATAGTTCACACATACACAGAGTGACAGACAGACACACGTGGATTTTGTTCTCTACTGCAGCGTGGACCAGATCCAATCAAGCCGTGAATCTGTGGCCAATGACAATGAGCTTCATCCATTCACTGACTGTGTGGGGCTATAAGCCGTGGATCTGTGGCCAATGACAATGAGCTTGATCCATTCACTGACTGTGTGTGGCTATAAGTCGTGAATCTGTGGCCAATGACAATGATCTGATTCATGACTGTGTGGGGCTATAAGCCGTGAATCTGTGGCCAATGGACAATGAGCTTGATCCATTCACTGACTGTGTGGGGCTATAAGCCGTGAATCTGTGGCCAATGACAATGAGCTTGATCCATTCACCGGGCTATGTGTGTGGCTATAAAACCGTGAATCACTGTGGCCAATGACAATGAATGCTGATCCATTCACTGACTGTGTGGGGCTATAAGCCGTGAATCCGTGGCCAATGACAATGAGCTTGATCCATTCACCGACTGTGTGGGGGCTATAAGCCGTGAATCCGTGGCCAATGACAATGAGCTTGATCCATTCACTGACTGTATGTGGCTATAAGCCGTGAATCTGTGGCCCAATGACAATGAGCTTGAGCCATTCACTGACTGTGTGTGGCTATCGCTTTTTGGTGACAGGCTGACAGACCAAGGGACAGGCAGGCCAGGTTATTTGCCCTAAATACCGTTCATCTTGTTCAAGACCCAGCCGACCACAGGGGTCCATATCAGTGTTCCCCAAACGCCAAGAGCGAATAATATTACTACCAGCACAACCTTCTGTGCTACTACTACTACTATCACTGATACTAACACCACTACCACCACCACCACCACCACCACCCCACCACTACAACACCACCACCACTACAATTACTCCGTAGCCTCTACTATTACTACTACAATTGCTGCTGCTGCTGCTGCTGCTGCTGCTGCTACATTCGATTCAATGTTGTTCGTAACAGTCGACTGAAGGGCCATATCAGGACTGCACTGAATAGAATTAGTAAAGTAGTAGTAGTAGTAGCAGCAGCAGTAGTTGTAAGAGTATTAGTAGTGTAGTAGTAGTAGTAGCAGTAGCAGCAGTAGTTGTACGAGTAGTAGTAGTAGTAGTAGTAGTAGTAGTAGTAGTAGTAGTAGTAGTAGTAGTAGTAGTAGTAGTGTAGTAGCAGCAGCAGCAGCAGCAGCAGTTGTTAGAGGAGAAGGAGGAGGAAGAGAAGAAGAAAGAAAGAGAAAGACAAACAGGCAAAGGAGACCGTGAAACGACGCTACCAGAGAGAAAGACAGACAGACGTGCGGATGGAGAGACGGACAGACGGACGGAAAGACGGACAGGGAGAAAGAGATCTCTTTCCGCATCAGCGTGACCTCTCGTCAGGCGCCTGACTTGGCAGCCCCCAACGCAAGCGCACATCATCGGAAGCCACGTGAACGCATCATTGACAACTCACAGACAGTCAGACAAGCAACTTTTCCTGACCCCCCCCCCCCCCCCCTG
>JADBJO010030123.1:0-10000 GCA_016801955.1 Conus betulinus | reverse complement strand
CTGCCCGTTGACAATGATTGATGTTGGAGGGTCCAAAACCAAGCCAGGCCATTAAATGGACCCCAGCAAGCCAGAGAAAAAAAAGGACGACCCAGGATGAGCTTGCGGCAGACAGTGGAGAGAGACCCCAGACTCGCTGACAGAGGATGGAGTGACACCAGCAAACTGGCTGAGGACCGTGCACAGTGGAGCGCCTTGACTGTCTCATGCGTCGCAACACGCGGGAGCATCTAAGTCTATAGAAGTAAGTCCAAAACATGGCGGCGGATTATCTTCTTCTTCTTCTTCTTCTTCTTCTTCTTCTTCTTCTTCTTCTTCTTCTGCGGTCGATTTTAATTGGCAGAGTCAGATCTTCGGTCCTGTCGCCACAATGAATTCCACAGTCTTCTCGAGTTTGACGGCTGCCCCTAAGTTGCATTTGCAGCTCTGTGCCTTCTGGCCAGGTTTGATGCCGTAGAACATCATGAGTTGGACGGTGTTGCAGGAGGATGTGTGCTGGGGTCTGAGATCCAGTGCCACATGGACATTCGTCTGTGTGTACAATCTTAATTCGGCTAAGGTGGCTCAGCAGTCGGCAGTGCCAGTTCCCAGTCTGAAGAGGTATCTCTGGAGCTGATGGATTGGATCAACAACACTGTCTGCACCCAGCCTTCTCGTCCACTGGTTTTGGTACACGTTTTGAATGACAGTTTTGGCCTCTCGGTGGTGGCTGATCTGCTCCATATTGCTGCCTGCCTTGGACAGAGCGTCAGCCTTCTCACTCCCAGTGATCCCACAGTGGGGTGGAATCTACTGGAGAACAATAGTGGATTGTCTTGAAAGATTACGTGCGTCCGCTGACTGAGGTTGTACTGGTCATCAAGCGGCGGATTAGATATGGCCACTGTTGAGCCGGATCTTTAACGTCTCGTTGACCTGTAAATAACAAACAAGCACCGTAACTCTTGCTCCCATGAAGAAAAAAGTTCGCAAGTCGTAACATTGCTTATTTCGTGGTTGATTGACGTCGCTGACATATCGTTCTACACAGCATATTAATCCCCAATGCGCACTCACTACACATAAAATATACTTGCGAATTATTGAAAGAAGCTTCTAATGTGTGTCGACGATAGGTACTTTCGGTCTTTCTCTCACTTCGGAAAAGAACATATTTCAGCATACATTTCGATGCACCAGGATGGGGCTTTGCATGAGTCTTTACAGTGCCTTTGCTATGAACAGTTTGGGGGCCCCTTACTCCCCGTTCGAGTGCCATGAACACGGTTCAATTGAGGTTTGCTTTTGCGTGGAGTTGCTGCAAACGTGAAAATAGAGGCCATCCTGGTGACTTAGTGAGTGAGTGAGTGAGTGTGAGTGTGTGTGTGTGTGTGTGTGTGTGTGTGTGTGTGTGTGTGGTGTGTGTGTGTGTGTGTGTGTGTGTAAAACGCGTTTGGCGTATCTAAACTGACCCGCGTAAGACCAGATGATCTGTACAGACAAATACTTCAGTCACTGATTGTGCTTCGCTTACGTCCAAACATTATTTCTAAGGGCATAAATGTGGACATTGACGCGGTAAGGTGTGTGTGTGTGTGTGTGTGTGCGTGCGTGCGTGCGTGCGTGCGTGCGTGCGTGCGTGCGTGCGTGCGTGCGTGCGTGCGTGCGTGCGTGCGTGTGTGTGCGTGCGTGTGTGTGTGTGTGTGTGTGTGTGTGTGTGTGTGTGGTGGGAGTGTTGGGGGGGGATGGAGGGATGGATGGAGAAATGGGGCAGTAGGGAGAGGGAGCGCTGATTGACACCACTGAAACATGTTTATTTGTCCCTTCCCAAACCACCAACGAGAAGAATATGGAATGGCTATGATTATCAGTCCAATAACGCAGTTAATCGCTTCTTTTTGTGACCAAGATCGCGTTTGTCTACCACAAATAATCAGCCACAGCACACACACACACACACACACACACACACACACACACACACACACACACACACACCCGCCTCCCATCCCACACACACACACACACACACACACACACACACACACACACACACACACACACACACACACACACACACATTCATTCCACTTTATACCACAGTGAGATGGGCCACCCCCACCCCCCCCCACCCCCCCCCCCCCCCCCCCCCCCCCCCCCCAAAAAAATTCTAATATCTAGAGTTACAAAACAATGCAGTAAATGTTTTATTTCAAAAAGCAAATCTTTCGTAGCTTTTCATCTGTGTGTGTGTGTGTGTGTGTGTGTGTGTGTGTGTGTGTGTGTGTGTGTGTGTGTGTGTGTGTGAGTGTGTGGTGTGTGTGTGTGTGTGTGTGTGTGTGTGTGTGGTGTGTGTGTGTGTGTGTGTGTGTGTGTGTGTGTGTGTGTGTGTGTGTGTGTGTGTGTGTGTGTGTGTGTGTGTGTGTGTGTGTGTGTGTGTGTGTGTGTGTGTGTGTGTGTGTGTGTGTGTGTGTGTGTGTGTGTGTGTGTGTGTGTGTGTGTGTGTGTGTGTGTGTGTGTGTGTGTGTGTGTGTCTGTGTGTGTGTCTGTGTGTGTGTGTGTGTGTGTGTGTGTGGTGGGGGGAGGGCATAAGAAGGGGATGCAGAACACACACATGCACACACTCTCCATATTGAATCAACTTACTGTATTCAACCTACATTCTTGACAGATATCAGCTCCTAAAAAGTCAAACCTCTAAGAACAACATAAGGTGAGAAAGAATCACATATTATTTTTGAATAAACAAAACATAACTGGGGGGAAATGAGTACGTAAATAAGATTATAATACAAAAAGGGGGGGGAAAAAAAAGTACCAGAATTTTTTTAAACACTAACAAGGTCCCATCACTCTAGCTAGCCTCATTATCTGGGGATTTCTATTCAAAACGGATGGGGGGGGGGGGGGGGGGGGGGGGGGGGGGGGGGTCTAATGATAGTTTACAACAAAACTTGAAAAATATCAAAATTCATGTACACAACCTTTCTCTGAACCTATTGAAGAAATAATGCCCGCAAGAAAAGCTTCAATCCATTTCCAACTCTGATGAACACTTTACATAGTACCTGCACACTTAGGTCGAGTCTGTGAGTCTTTTGAAAGCACCTGCTATTAGCTCTGCAGTAGCATGCAACAGCCCATCTGCAATTTTTGCCTGCATTGAAATGACACTGGCTGCTGAAGCTCTTGCCAACAACTTTTTACTGACAAATCTTAAGCACAGTTTGGTCATGATGAGTATAAAAACTAGTCAGGATGTATTGAGTGAGATGTAACTGACTTTGGAGTTTGATTTTTTTTTTTTTCTTTTCTTTTAAAATTTGAAACACTCCTCTAAAAAGTGACGGTTTCATGATGTTAAGTCACTTCAAACACTGAAAATTCTTGGAATCACCCCCAAGTGAAAGAAAAAAGGATGAGACAAAAGAGTCTCTCCATATGTGTACACAGTAATCTGCTCAGATTGATATCACAGGCAGTGTGTGTATGTTTAATGGGAGAGCAGTGAAACCCACTGCACTGATAGCAGGTTGTCTCCCTTCCACTAATTCAGTCACAACTCAAAAAACTTTCTTTAAAATCAATACTCGTAGAGATGGACAGCCGCCAATTTTCACTGGGAACTACCTACATATATGTTCATTTTGTCATTATGATAAAAGCTACCCTTACTTCAGATGTAGTTTTCTGTTCATTTTTTTTTTCCAACCACCTTTTAAGACATGACTTTTGTGACAGGAGGCAACAAATAATTTTTTTTTTTCCCACATGGGACATTCTATGACCAGTGTATTGGTATCAATAAACATTAAATTTGACTTTGTAGCAATGTTAATGTGAAGAGTATTCTTTGCTGAATACAGCCTAAGCCAGTGTATGTTGTGTGTATGTTGAACAACAATTTGCATTTCAAAACAGTGAAAGAGTGCAGGAGTTGTGAGGGAGAGAACAAAAGAGAGGACATCAGGATGGAGAGTAGTGTGGAAGGGGGGTGGGGGGACTGAATGAGAAGTGGGTGGAAAGGTGCAGTGGGTTTGGGAGGGGAGGGGGGGGGGGCAGATGGGGAAGACATACTGAAATGCACGCTCAGTACCACACACACACACACACACACACACACACACACACACACACACAAGTACATGTACACATAAATCCACACTCACACACATCTCTGCCACCATCACCACCACAACACACACACACACACACACACACACACACACACACACACACACACACACACACTTACTTGAACATATTCTGACCTGAAGACATCTTTGACACTTGTCAGTCATTTGCACACCAGTAAAATATACATAAATCACGTTAAGAGACATACTACACATTATTCTAAAACCATACATAGAACAACATGTTAAACAGAACACCCCATCCTCCTTCCACCCATACACCCACACCATTCCATCCTACACCTATGACTTGCTGTTGTTTCTACCACTCACTTCTGCTGGGCTGCCAAAGAGTCCACAAGATTTTTACAGTTTCTCAAAACAGTGAGGGAAGGAAAGAAGGTTATGTGTGTATGTGTTTGTGGGAGGATGGAGGGTTTTGTGTGTGGTGTGTGTGGTGTGTGTGTGTGTGTGTGTGTGTGTGTGTGTGTGTGTGTGTAGGTGTGTAGGTGTACATGTAGGCATGTGTGGTTCACCCCCCCATATTACCATTATCATTATCATCACTATCATCATTATCATTGCTATCATCATTACTCTCTCCCTGTTCCAATAATACCTGTTCCAATAATTATTTTTACTCATTCATCCTTTCTACTTCTTTCCAACGACTGTTATCATTATGATTGAATTTACTTTTGTCATAATCGATTTCATTGTTAATGTCATCATATCATTATCATCAGTAGCATAATTATCATCATTATTACACCCAAGCAATCTTTATTATTCTTACTTACTTAATAAGCATTGACAACAATATTACCATCAACACTATCATTATTATGATGACTATTATTTTTATATTATAACTAATACTTTACTATTATTATCATTGTTACTGTTGTTACTATCATTGTAGCTGTTACAGCTATTATATCTACTATCATTATTGATATTCTAATTATGCATTAATATATTCCTTACATTTCCAAATTCCTGTATTGTTACTGTCTTTTTTAATTAGTATCAGAATCATGATTATTGCTACAGCTATTAACTATCAGCTATTCTTCGATTCTATCTATGTACCTTTCCCATGATCTATATCCTCCTTCTTCTCCTCTTTGTCCTTACTATCCCCCCCCCCCCCCCCCCCCCCCTTCTCTTCTGGTCTTTATTATCATAGCTATTATCAATAGTAGTAGTAGTAGTAGTAGTAGTTAGTAGCAGCAGCAGCAGCAGCAGCAGCAGCAGCAGCAGTAGTAGTAGTAGTAATAGCAGAATGTTGTTGTGTTATAGGAGTGGAAGTAGTAGTATTAAAATTTTGTTATTGTCATCATTATTACAATTATTATTACTACCATAATTTTATTACCATTACCATTACTCTTATTATTATTATTTATTATTATTATTATTATTCTTACAACTACTATCATTATCATTTTATTATCATTATTATCACCATCATCATCATCATTTTTATTATGACATTATTATCATCATCATCATCATCATCACTCTCACTGTTTGGGTCTGAGTCCACGGTTTACAGTTCAAGTCAACACGCTTTGATCATGTTCTGTATTACTCTCAAAGCTGCACCTGTCTTTTCTCATCAGATCAGCCTGTGCCAAATCATATTCACCGCACAGTCCAGCCCTTGACCCATACCGTATGGCCTGAGGCAGGTCTCATGTCCGTTTCTTTTCCTATGCAAGCTCGATCCAAACGACCCTTCATTTTCCTGTCGTCTGCTAGACTTTCCTGTCGTCTGCTAAACCTTTCACACCAAAATCCCGCAGAAACACTAAGAGTGTACAGGTAATCCATCATTCCGCTATCTTTGCTGACGTATGGCATTTGACTCAAATGTACTGACCCCTAGATAACAGGATTTAATCATCTTTTACACATTTAAGGTCTTTTTTTCCCCCCCTCATAGAGTCAATGCGATTTTCGTCTGTTAGAACTTTGTTCGTACTACTTGACCTTTGCTGTAACCCCCGAACTCTGACCTTACTGTCGCCACTACCACCATGTCGTGCGACTGACTATCCTCTAACTCCTTTCCCTGCTCCCCTTCTTCTCTTTAGTTACTCTAAATACTATAACTACTTTTGATATCATCATCATCATCATCATCGTCACTATTATTATCATTATTGTTGTTGTTGTTGTTACTACTATCATCATTATTACTATTATCGTTATTATCATCATCATTATTTTAATCTGCTTTGTCTCGTTCGCAGCAGCCTCGATCGTTTCCTGTCTACATTCATTTTGAGCAGCTAAGTGAGTTTTCGTTCTCTTCGTTTTCATTATCTAGTTACTATTAATACTACAACTGATATCATTATAGTATGACTAAAACTGGTAGTACTCCTCTCTTCATCATTGTTAAAAAAAATTCTTTTTTATCATCACTATCACTATTATTATTATTATTTTCATTATCATTAGCATCATTATCATTACTATTACTGTTATTATTATTCTTACTATTATTATCATCATCGGCGACGTCATTATTAATTAACTCGCTTTGTCTCCTTCACAGCAGCCTCATTTGCATTCCACGTTCATTCGCGCGCACGACTCGAGGAGCTGAGTGAGGCTTTCTTCATTTTTTTATGGTCTTTGAATGTTGTTTGATTTGGCTGAAGAAGACCAAAGAAGTTGCGTTGTTCCTGTAATTTGTTTTATTTCATTCGTTCGGCGGAATAGCAGGTTTTTTTTTCAGGTTGTGTCAGTTTCCATCTGCATTCACCTCACTTTGAACTAACTGATAAGAAGTGAGTAGACGTCAATCTTCTTCTGACATAGCCTACTTGCGCGCGTATTTTTATTTCGAAAGAAAATATAACCTTTGTTTTCTTGTTTTTGTTTCATACTCATGTGACGCCTAGATATTAAGTTTGGTTACCACCGAGTGTGACAAGTTAGATTAGACACACACGTATAATTCTTATGAGCACATTCGTGTTAGGCTATCTGGACTTTGAGTACAGGCGTGAATGAGTTTGCAAGAAAACATATAAGTTGTTGATATAGTTGTGTTTGGCTTTATTCATATTTCACTCCCCTTCACCTTTAGAAGTACTGTTTCAAATGTATGTGCGTATAGTGTGCAAACATGTCAATTGTACATTTTTAGATAAGAGGTTATAAGAAACTGGCCTATCTGTGCTTTATAAATTCAGCATTAGATATATCAAGATACGGGATGTTCTAGCAATGCTGTACGAAGTGGAAATCGTATAAAGTTTATGCAAAGATTTTACTGTTTGTTTTCACTCCGTTGATATATCTTGTACTTTTAAGGTGGTATCAAGTCATTTTCCGAGGAAGCATTTTTGTATTTACTGTGGGTATGATCATCTTTATTCCCCACTTTTCTATTCTCTCTTCCATTTCTCCGCCATCTCCTTTTTTTTTCTTTTCTTTGTTTTGTTTGCTTAAATTGAAATCGATGGCTAGTCGATATAGTAATCATGATGGCGAACACTACACGGTCCCCTTGCGCGGAGCTACTATCTAGGGGAAACAATTCAGTAACATCTTAAATCTAACACAAATTGCATCAGTTACCTCTCTTAGTTCAGTCTTGACAAAGTCCAAACCAGAGACCTCTACGTCTATGGTCCAAACTCCAGCGAATGGATGGGAAAAAAGGGACGAAAAGACTCTCTCTCTCTCTCTCCTCTCTCTCTCTCTCTCTCTCTCTCTCTCTCTCTCTCTCTCTCTCTCTCTCTCTCTCTCTCTCTCTCTCTCTCAGCAGGCGCAGGCGCTTTCGCGTGTATGTAGGCTCTTGTTCCTATGTTTGTATGCATGTGAGAGAGCAAAAATAGAACAAAACGACGGAAAGCATGCATATGTTTAGCATCTGCTACATTTAGAAAGATTGTACATTTGGTTTGGGGGATTGGTCGTGACAGTGTGTGTGCTTTGGAGAGAAAAAGTGTAGGGGTCGGTATGAAGAGTGTCTGAAGTTATGTTCATTGTATTTAAATTTGCATACCATACAACCATACGCATTATAGGCAAACGATTTTTCTTCCTCACCCTTTTATTTTTAGAGAGAAAAAAAAATGAATGACGCCGTCAGCAACTCTATCAAACGTATCATAGTGAGAGCACCCATGTGCATTCCATTTCAACTATTTACACATGCATCTTCACTCTCACCCCTCTCCACACTCACGAGTCATTTGATTAAATACAAAAATGCCGTTTCACAAATATCATGTGCACACACGCGCTACAAACTCCTGCACACACACACACACACACACACACACACACACACACACACACACATGCATGCACACTCACATGCGCACTCACATGATCACAAAGTCCATTCAACAGTACAGTCTTTTAACAAGAAAATAAGTACGTTTTAGGACGTTGGCAGTGACTCAATGGTCGAAGGAAAACAGGTAGGTAGTTCAATGCTACCTTTCAGAGAGAGAGAGAGGCAGACAGAGAGAGAAAGAGGGAGATTTTCTGCCATAAATTTTAGAGAAAAACGGTGACAGAAAAAAAAAGCTGGCATCCAGAGAGAGAGGGGGGGGGGGGGGGGATGTGCAAACCAACTACTAAACAAAAACGTAAGTACACATTTTTAATGAAGATTCTCTCTCTCTCTCTCTCTCTTCTCTCTCTCTCCTCTCTCCTGGTCAAATCTCATCGCAGGACAAAGGAACCAGTGCCTGTGCTAGAAGTGACGATTCCACGACTGAAAAGACCGGAACGGCCCTAGCCGCCGACCACGCCCATTCTACAGTTTTGTTATATGACAACTTGGTGTCCGGCAGGGTTCTCGCACACACGAATACACTCTTCCAGTCCTGAAATCCAAGCACCTCCTCCCCTCCCCCCCCCCCCCCCCCCCCCCCCCCCCCCCCCCTCCGAGACCTTATGCTGACTAAAGCCACATAATTGCACTTGCTGACATACGTGTGCGCACTGCGTACGCATTTCCCTGTGAAACCAAAATGTCTCCACCATCACAGTGCCTTCTTTCCCGTAGAGATGGCGCCCATGATGGATCTTTTCATAGCACAGTAACACAACTCATTCTTTTTTTCTTACACCACCACCATCCCACAACACCCGTTAAGTAACTTATGTATACCTCAGACCTGTCTACCCTACGATTTGTTTTTTCCTATTTTACGGCATTGATTGGAAAATACGATAATACGCCAAGTACGCCAAACATACAAAATCGGCAACTCTGGCTTATAAAAAGGCACTATTTTCCCTGTTTGAAGACGCGAGTTATTGTCCCTAGTTCCAGTTGGCACATACTCGCTTACGCCATGGTCGGCCATCTTTCATAGTCAGCGACTGACACAGATATTCACTGAGAGAATGCCGCCACCAGCGAAATTATCACGCGTTCATGAGAGTGATAAACAGCTAGATGTTGAAAAAGAAGGTTACCGAAACGAGGAGCAAACTTTCCTGAATGCATATTACGCAAAAACTGGAAGTGCTTAGTCCTAAGCTCAAAAAAGGTCCAACTTTCGTGTGGTGCACTTTGTGCGAAACAGGCTTTAGTTGGGCCTCATGGAGGGCGCAGCGACTGCATAAAGCATGTTTTCATCAAAATCACATAAAAAAAAATTATCTGAAGTGGTGATCTTCACTTGTACAAGCATTTAAAAAAGGCCGAGGCGAAGTCTAATGGGGGACCTGATGCAGCAGGTGACAAACGCCGAGATAATGATCATGATGTGTGGGTTAGTCGCTGACGCGAATCTGTCCCTGCCAACGACCGGTCGTCTTGCTCCCTATTCAAGATGATGTTTCCTGACACTAATGATAGCAAAATTGTTCAAGGTGCGTCTGTCACTATAACTTCTACTGTT
>JADBJO010030122.1:7500-12500 GCA_016801955.1 Conus betulinus | reverse complement strand
ACCATCCTCGCACTGAATCGGCTGCTAGCTGTTGCTACTGTTCTCATCAAAGCCCTATTGCCTTGCTGTGCTTTTACCTCTGCAGGTGTCATGTTCGCGAGAACTTCTTTCGTTACGTTGTTCACCGCTTCTTGTACTTTGTGAATTTTTTTTAGCCCAATTGAACCCCTTCTGCGAGCAGGCAAATGCAATTTTTTTTCTCACTTCCAAGTGACAGCGCTCAACTTTTCCCTGTGACTGTGGGTGGTAGGGGCGGCTTCGAATGTGCTTGATTCCCCCTTTAGCAGTAGTCTTTTGAATGAACCTTTGAATTCTGTACCATTGTCACTTGTACAATATCAGGATTCCCGTGCTCCGCAAGAATAGTTTGAAAAGCCTTTGACACACATTTGCTCGATTTTCTGGTCAAAGGGCGCAGGATAAGAAACCTTGAAAACACATCAAGGACTGAAAGTATGTATTTATAAGTGTGCCCATGCATGACAACTTCATCTTTGTCCATCACCATTAAATCCACCTGCCATCTTTCGTTCACTCTTGCCGCAGTGACTGGCTTTGGTGGGACTTTATTGCTAAATGTAGGCCTGTTCACTTGATATGTGGAGGATTTCCCAAGGACGGTTTCAACAGTGCGACGAGGGACTCCGGCACACTTGTTTTGTACCTTTCGCCATGTGGATTTGCATCCACTGCCAAGCGTGTCCCTATAAGCTTCTTTGACCTTCTTGCTAAGCTCATCGACCGGAATGACTTGCATTCCGTTGAAGAAGAGTTCTTCACCTTCCACTTTGAAATACTCTCTACGCCTTTGGAATTGGCGAACAGCACTTTTCTGACAGTTCGTGCGTTTGGATTTGGGGACATGGAAAGTACCTTTGGAAAGTTGTACAAGAGTTTCGTATTTTTCTCTGTCCATTTTTTGAATAAATTTACCCTTCTGACGGGCTCGCGATGCTCCACGACCTGCCGATGTAGTGTCGCCCATGACGCAGGTGCAAACCCTGAAAAAAAAATTCCATTTTATCATCTCTTTCGCTGACACAATTAAAAGGGAGTAAGACAGAGACAGTGGAAGAGACAGAGACAGGTGGGGGGGGGACAGAGAGGCATAGTGGGGCAAACAGATACAGAGTGGGGGGGGAAACAAAGACAGATAAAGGAAAACTGAGACAGGGTGGGAGAGACACAGACAGAGTAGGGACAGAGTGGGGGAGACAGAGACAGAGTGAGGGAGACAGAGAGAGAGAGAGAGAGAGAGAGAGAGAGAGAGAGAGAGAGAGAGACAAACATAACTTTAGAAAAAATGATAGAGAGAGAGAGAGAGACGCATACAGGCAGACTGAGGAGAGAGAGAGAGAGAGAGAGAGAGAGAGAGAGAGAGAGAGAGAGAGAGAGAGAGAGAGAGAGAGAGAGAGAGAGAGAGAGAAGAGAGAGAATTAAAATATTAAAATGGTCTTACCTTTGATTTCCCACTTCTTCTTGGCGTCCTCTTTCCTCCAATGCCAGGACCAAAATGGATAAAGGAAGTAGCAAGCTTCTATGCACATACTTTTACACGCGAGAAAAAGACGACTGTTGTGCCTTAGTCCGCATCCTGTTGGTTGTTGATAATTACTCGTAATAAACGAGCCTTCCGTGCGGGAGAGATGCAGCTGTCAGCTGGCTGGCATTGAAACCAAGACCTGAAACTTTATCATCTCCCCTTATCCTACAAACATGCAATTTTTATTTTATTTATTATTATTTGTTGTTGTTGCTGAAAACCTTAACTGTATATAAAACTTAAGATAGGTCACTGTCCCATTTTGTCGCCCGTCCCATTTTGTCGCCCGTATGAGCAGTTTTGTAGGCAGAATACTCATACCTTTAAAGAATTTTAAATCATGATGATAGCAAATCACTCAGATGGAAAAATAGAAACGCGCCTTCGTTAAGTGAAATCATTTTCTTATATCCAAACCGGAGACAACAAAAGCGGACCCAACTTCAGAGGAGTCCGTGACTGAGCCATCAGTGTGAACGGAGTATGAAAGCAATATTTGTTACTGATAAGCTCTACAACCCTAGAAGCCAGAATGAGAGGGTTATCATTCTTGTTTAAATCTCCATATGTGTCTAGATTATGCCAGCTCTTTCAGTAAGCCAAGGTGGATGCAGATGACGAGGAACCTTAGCAATCTGATCACACGATAGAGCAGTTCTTGATAGAGCACAGTTTCTTGATCAATGGACGCGTATAATCTGATAAAGAAGTACAACTTGTTTCATTTCTAATCTCTCTCGAAACATAGGTGTCCTCATCAAGTTCAGAGACAACTGAGTTTGGAATGGGTGTGACCCTCACCATGAACTTGCATGCACAGAGTTTTCTGTATTTATCAAGAGGTAATATTCCAGCTTCTTTAAGCGTCATATCAATATAAGCCCATCGCGGTAACCCTAACGCTATTTGAAATGCCAAAGAATTTATACTGGATAATTCATGTAAATGTGACACAGAAGTCGTAAAACAATCTTCCTGACCACAAGATATGAGCGAACGAACTAAATTCGAGACAGCATAAACAAGATTAGAACCACAATTTACAAGAGGGGTACCTGATAAAACGAGCAACAAAGCTATTATCTTCCTTCTTTTCTTTTAATGAGATAGTTGAGTGTTTGTTGCAGAATAATTGATGATGAAAAAATAACACCAATAAATTTTCATTTGTTTGCTCGGATAGATAGGAGTGTCATTACATTTTATTCTGATGACAACATTATCCTTTCCATTAAAATCGATGACTTTTTTGGTGAAAATGACAAAGACGCTTTTTTAGTGGATAAAAGAAAACCAGATTCTTTCATTTAACCAAGAATATTGTTTACAGCATCTTGAAAGGAAGTATAGTTAACATTTGTCCACAGACCAATATCATCAGCATAAACAACTAAAATTGCACCTTTAGTGTCAACATATTTTATATCAGAAAGCATGAGTGAGAATAGAGTGTGAGAAATAACACTCTCTTGAGGAACACCCATATCAACAGTCCTTGTGCTGGAGAAAACGTTATTTAATCTTACCTGAAATATTCTTGTTGATGACAATGAGTTTAAGAACACAGAAAACTGACCCTTTATCCCGAATGAGAATGCTTTATGAAGAAGCTTACTATGCCACACGGAATCGTAGGCTCTAAAAATATCAAACAAATGTGGCAACAGTTGAGTGGGCACTTCACTAGTGCTCTCTGTACATGAGACGTCAAATGAAACAGTATGGTCAGTAACTCCTCTTCCTCTTCTAAACCCTGCCTGTGTTAATGGCAGAATTCCCTTACTTTTAAGGAAATGTCCCAATCTTGACTTCAATATTTTTTTATCTTTTTTTTTTTTAAATTAAATACATATTTTATTACAAACACATAAGAACAACTTACAAGTAAGGTATACAAAACGCATACTTATCACAGTAAGACAATAACAACTACAGCAAAATACACATCATTATCATCATCATAATCATCATTGTCATCATCTTCATCATCGACATCTTCAACATCATCACCTTGCTACTACTATGAATACAAATACCATCAATAGAACTACTACTACCCCTACAACTACTACTGTTATTATTTCTACTACTATCAAAGTGATAAGGGCTATTCATAAACACTTTATGCGTTTTTTTTTTAAAAAAATATCATGAAACCTATATGAACACACTAGTAACCACAAAGGGTAAACACAACAAGAATAATAGTTAAATAAATGAAAACAAAATGACTGAACCAAGCAAAATAAATTAATCAAACGGGGAAAACAAAGCAACTGACCGTTGTCATGTTATTTGAAAACCTTGCCAGAAAAAAAAAAAGCATTAATCCAATAAAAAAGAATATGGGAGCCACTGTGTAACGAACTTTGTGAGGGACATTTGAAGACATGCAGCATACTTTTCTGTTTTCATATCTTTGCTTTCAAATACACGATGAAAACTTGAAATAATGGCAAATCTTTTTCATATTTCACATGTGTAAATATAGAATTTGGCATGTATTGACTTCAATATTCTCTCAAGAACTTTATTTATGTGTATTTAGGAGTCAAAGAAATGGGTCGGAAACTAGATGCATTTAATTTTGATTTTTCCCTGCTTATGAACACTGGAAGAGTTGGTGCCTTTTTACAATCAGCTGGTAGAGTGCCAAAATTCCAACAAATCTGGGGGAAAAAAAACGTCTGATAGTTTTCAAAGAAAACAGTCTGGAAAATGTTTGATCATGTTATATGAAATTTCATCTTTACCTGTTGCTGTTTCGCCTGGCTTTATGCTTCGAGAAGCAAAACCAATTCGTGCACTGTTAGATTTGCTTTTATATAAGAAGAATCATCCTCAGTGTAATTCATTTCGAAAGGGTCTTCTCTCATCTTCAAGTTGATGCCTTCGAATCTGTTCAGATATAGGCAAATATCTGGTCTGACACATTTTAGCGAATGTATCAGCAAAATAATTCTATCATGTCTTCGTTTGTTCAATACATGTTATTGTTTTCCTAAAGAGGCGGGTCAGGAGGTTATGAACACCCTTTAGGCGCTGTATTTCTTTCCTTGACATCGGTGTATCCCCTATGTCTCTTGAACAGTTCGTTCATAATTAAGTTTCCATACTCATCTTCTTTCGACACAAAAAGCGCTTTGTTACCGTGAACATTAGCTTTTTTTATACTCACTATGCAGCTCTGCGATTCTGACTGTACTCTCTGTATATCAGCTTTCCATCCATTTTTGAAGAGCTTCTGATTTTCTTTTTACCGCCTGTGTACAAGAACAGTTCCATCAAGGATTTAAGGATTGTTTCAGGTGAAGTGCATATTTAATCTTTGGAATCATTTTATCAGCGGCCTCCAGGATAAGACTTCTTAAATCCTGGTAATAGTTAGAACGTGTGAAGACTCATCTGAATGAGCAGCAACGCACTGCATCCAAAACCAGGATTTAAACCACAGTGC
>JADBJO010030121.1:12500-18257 GCA_016801955.1 Conus betulinus | reverse complement strand
TGCAATGTCTGAAATTCCCTGTCAAAATTTGGTTATAATAAACTTCAAGTGTTTTCCTTGATCCATTTGCACATAAAGTTTGACATCGTGTGCTATATAAAATGTCTGAAACGTGGTAAATATGTCGCTATTTTTTATGTGAGCATTCTATTCTTGCCACCTGCATGTGATCAATCTTTCTTTAAATTCAAACAGAAAATAATCTACCATTTTGCCCTCCTTGGTTCATCCAAACAAGACCAAATCGAAATTGATATAATTGAAAATGGATTTTTGACACCTAGTTCTTTTTCATCTCTTGTTTCTCAACAAAACAAAACAAATAAAATTGAAGGAACAAACACACGATGCAAATTCTTTATCATGTAATTTAGGAAGTAAACCATTCACATTCCAGTGAAGAAAAGACAAACATTTAGAATTGTTATATACAACGGAGCAATCTGGGTCAAGACAGCCGGTGACATGGAAGAAGCCTCGCCCCTGCTGTCATGTAATATGTCACACATGGTGTCTGAAGCCAAGCCATTCAACACATGCTCAGTGTTAATATGCACATGCTCACATTGTTCGCTGGCTAAACCGCTGGCACAACACACCTGGTCACTTGTCTCATGATCAGCACGTGCAAGTTCACTGCTGAGTCTGCTACACTGTGACAGCAAAACCGGTGCACACTGAAAGTTTGTTCCCTCTACTGAGTGACCATGAATATCTCTGGGCCAGCCAACATCCTATCTTATTTCTATTAGCCTGTCACCAGAATCAACAGCGTATTTCTTTCTGATTATCACGAGGTGGTCAAATACCATAGTGGTCCATTTACCCCTCGCCATGAGCTCTTTTTAAATGCAGTGACAACATCCTCCTAACTTCTCTCACTTGACTAGAAAAGTCCTCAGTGATGAAAATCCGACTTCCCCGGAGCTTATCCTTAACTTTCAGCACATCCAATTTCTGCTTATAAAGACGCATCTAGCGATCATGGGGGAGTCGGACTTAAGAGTTTATTTGGTGAACCCTGTAGATTTCTATGTCACGAGACAGATCTAGCTGTCAGTGAGAAGATCTTTCACAGTACCTTCACACTAAGTGGTTGTCTCGTTGTCCTTCAGGTCTTCAATCTTCTTGCCAAGATTATCGTTCTTTCTCTGCAGATCTTCGTTCTGTTGGCGGGTTTGACAACCTCCTTCCCTCAGCCCCCTCACCTCATTCTTCATGTCCATGCAGTCTACATGGATGATACGGATCTCTTCTATCACTTCTCCAGTTTTCGTGTCAAGCTTCTTACCAAGGAGTTAAGCATTCCTATTACGTTAGACAGGGCAGGCTGACTTGCTGTTCCACCAGAAGTACAGCCTGAAGGGTTGTCCATCTGAAGAGTAGATAGACTAGACAGATAGAGAGAGAGAGAGAGGAGAGAGGAGAGAGAGAGAGAGAGAGAGAGCTCCCTATCTGTACACACACACACGCGCGCGCGCGCACAGAGAGAGAGAGAGAGAGAGAGAGAGAGAGAGAGAGAGAGAGAGAGAGAGAGAGAGAGAGAGAGAGAGAGAGAGAGAGAGAGAGTTACATAGACTTGTCTGAGCAATTTCACGGTCTTTTTCTTTTTTCTATAAATGGAAGGTTTCTTTTTAATTCAAATGAGAGGTTTGCTTTTGTACCTTTTGTACAGTGTGTGCATGAGCAGAAACAATGTGATGGTATCACGATTGTCTAACAACCGTTGATGAACAGAACTGTGATTTCAAACGGTACACAGTCTATTCAATACCCCCACCAGCTGTAGTAACATTTGACGTACCTGGAGGATTCACCGTGATCGCTTTGCCGAAGAACAACACACACTGCCCAGACACTCACTTTCAGTGTCACAAAAATGGCTATTGTCTCCCTGTCTATGTCAGGTGTAAATGACGTGGGCGACTGTCCAGAATACGAGGATGAAATTGACTGTCAGAATCAAAACACATGCCCAGGGTATTATCGATGTCGTTACAGTCACCAAACAGTTGTGTGCATGTGAACCACCTGTGTGACGGTTTGGCACAGTGCCCACACCATGATGATGAAAATGTTGTGTAACTTACTTTGTCCTGAGTCGTGTGTTTGTTACGGTCTGGCCTTTACATGCAATATCACTGTTCCCAGCTACAGATTAATTGCATTACGCTACCTTGATGCTTCCAAAGTGGAATGCATATAGGTGACATACGTTTTGAATCGAATCTGATTCATCTGAGCGTACAAGACTGTGGATGGAGGAATTTGACATACCTTTTTATAACAAATCTTCACAGTCTGGATCTTAGTCAAAATCTACTTCATTCTATCAACTTCAACAACTTTATGTCAGTGCCTCACCTTCGAACATTAAACCTGGCTGGTAATCCTCTGTTTGGTAACATGTTTTCAAATACCAGAACACTTGTATTTTCCATCGCTTTTGGTCTTTCAATATATCCCACATTAAAGCACATCACGTTCATACAATCAAGCTGTCCACATTTATGCCTAATTTACAAGTTTTCGATTTGTCATTGAATGAAATAAAAGTACTGAGGAAACAACACTTGTTTCATAATCTTCAGGTTTTGATGCTACAAGGTTGCCCAATTATTACTTTTACTCCAGGCTTCTTGAAAGAGATGACAAAGCTGAAGTATCTTTCTGCAGACAATTTCAAACTGTGTTGTGCTGTTGTCTTACCTGACAATTTCCGAGGTGACTGTTTGGCCCCATCTGACGAACTCTCGTCATGTGATGATTTGCTAAAATATAACACTTATCGCTGTGCTCTTGCAGTATTTGCTCTGATTGCTGTCCTGGGAAATGTTGGCAGTTTCCTCTATCGTGTCTTTTTCTTATCAAAAAGAACTAGGGCAGGTTTTGTTATATTTGTTTTGCATCTGTGTGTTTCTGATTTTTTATGGGAGTATATTTAGTCTTCATTGGTGTAGCAGACCGGATTTACGCTGGAATTTATATTTGGAATGATACTGCATGGAAGAAAAGTCCAGCTTGCGTCGTTGCAGGATTTGTGTCCTTGTTATCAACTGAAGTATCAGCATTCCTAATTTGTGTCATCACTTTGGGATCGTTTCCTTGTGCTGACATTTCCTTTCAGGCACATCAGGGTAGGGGCTAGATCAGCTCACGTTGTCTGTGCTATCATATGGACACTTGGGAATTACTCTGGCAGCAGTTCCTTTGCTCCCTGTAACCTCCCACTGGGAATTTTTCCACCAGACAGGCATATGTATTCCACTTCCTATCACTAGAGCTGACTTTCCAGGTCACGTTTACTCATTCAGCATCATGATCGTTTGTAACTTTATCCTCTTTTTCGTGGTTGGTGTTGGTCAGTGCCTTATCTACTGGACAGTGAGGAGTAATTCTGTATCTGATCAGCTATCAAGGACAAATGACACAGGCATGGGAAGCATGCAATCGAAGGAAGCCACAATAGCAAGGCGTCTCCTGTCCGTTGCCATGTCCGATTTCCTGTGCTGGTTTCCAGTTGGTCTGTGTGGGATCCTGGCTGCCAATGGTGTCACCATTCCAGGAGAGAGATAATGTCGGAATGGCCATTTTTGTGGTGCCCCTCAACGCAGCACTCAACCCTTTCCTCTACACGTTTAACTTAATCCTAGAGAAACGACAAAAAGCCCAAGAACTTCGTTTTCAGAAACTGTTACGTGCTCAGCAAAAGACGTACAACAGGGTACATTTAATTAAATTAAAAAAAAGTTAAAAACAAATGGAAAATCGCATACGATTTAGTCACAGTATACTGCTACAATGTCTTTTAAGCAGCCAGACCATTTGAACATCCGCGCGCGCGTGCACACACACACACACACACACACACACACACACACACACACACACACACGCGCGCGCGCGCGCGCGCGCATGCACCTACGCACGCACGCATGCACGCTCTCTTCTCTCTCTCTCTCTCTCTCTCTCTCTCTCTCTCTCTCTCTCTCTCTCTCTCTCTCTCTCTCTCTCTCCCGCTCTCTCTCTCATCTTCGATCAGATATTCTTACCCAAGCTTCACCTATGATAAATGTATCTAATGAATACATCTATCCAACTTCTTAATATCATTTTGGAAACCAACAGTTGTAATCACAGTACCCCCACTACCCCCCCCCCCCCCCCCCCCCCCCCCGCTTGCTATACATGAAGTAGGAATGCACATAACGCAGCTGAAAATTAAAAAGTCCATCCGTCCTGAAAGCATTCCATCATTTCTACTCAAACTCGCTCTGCCTTACATTTTGTGAAGATGAATAAATAATTGAATGAATAAAAATGAATTGCAGTTAAGCCGCCAGACAACAGAGACAAACAAAGTCAAAGACAAAACTCGACGCGTTTTCGACCTCTTTGGTCTTGTTCAAGCAAGATCAACAACATTCAGAACAATGAAAACGAAGAACAAGCAGTCACGTATCTTCTCAAAATTGCGCGCAGGATGGACGTCGAATGAAAACTAGGCCGTTAGGAATTAGACTATGTGAGTTAAATATAATGACGATAATGATAATAATATTATTAGCAATGATGATGGTGATAATGATGATGATGTATTATGATCATGATGATATCAACATAATGATAATAATAATGATGATGATGATGATGATGATGATGGTGATGATGATGATGATAATGATGATGATGATGATGATGAAAAATCAATAAAGAAAGGATAACTACCATTTTTGGTAATAACTGCATCATTATAGTGGTTGCAATGTTAATTGCTAAAACGGCTATACAGACGAGAAAGGAACAAGATGCAAAGCATATAAAGATACTCCCAGTTTATCATGAATACGGGTGAGATATTCCATAAAGAGGAAAAAAAACCGTTTTGGTCCGTTATAGCCGTTAGTAACGACTATTCTGGTAAAACATCGGCCACAATCAGTGACCCATAATGAAAATACCTACAAATTTTCAGAAAAGATCAGCCAAGTACTTTCTTAGATATTCATAAAGAAGAAAAAAACGTTATGGGCCATTATAGCCGTTAGTAAACGGATATAACGGTTAAATATAACACTGGGCATTATCCGTGACCAATAATGAACATACCTACACATTTTCAGAACGATCGGCCCAGTAGTTTTGTCTGGATCAAGTGGAACACACTTTGACCACGGACGGACAGACAGACAGACACACAGGACACACACACACACACACACACACACACACACACACACACACACACACACACACACAGAGAGAGAGAGAGAGAGAGAGGAGAGAGAGGAGAGAGAGGAGGGAGAGAGGAGCAGAGAGAGAGAGAGAGCAATTCTTCGTCCATTCTAAAATACTCCCTGTTCTATAAGAACTGGGAGTACAAAAAGGAGAAGCTTTACAGATTAAAGAGCAGCATGATTGTAGTAGCAACAGTGTTAGTGGCGACAATGGTAATAATAAACAAAAATAAACAATGGTAATAATAATAGTGATAATCAGAAAAATCATTATCATCGTCATCATCATCATCATAAAAGTAATAATATCAATGACAATAGTAATAATAGTAATTGTAATAATTGTAATAGTAATACTGAAAAAATATTAATAATGATATTCTGCTGGTGTAAATGTTATTATTGTTATCAAATCCATTATTATTATTATTATTATTATTATAATATTATTATTAGATTATTATTTTCGACGCTCTCCATAGAATATGAACAGAAAGGAAACATCCTAGAAATTCGATTC
>JADBJO010030121.1:0-7500 GCA_016801955.1 Conus betulinus | reverse complement strand
TGATTCAGACAGAGTAAGTATTTGATACAATTTAAGGAACTATGAAAGTTCCAGTCTTTGTTTTTATTTTATCCATTTCGATCGTGAAATTGGGAATCGAAATTATTTTGTAAAAGTGTTTATGTTGGATTGCTGCTAACTGTGGGCAGTATAGTCATCATAGCTTATTTTGTTTTCTAGCTACGCCGTTATGGTAGCAGTAGCAAAGTAGACGAGGCTGTGACTGGAGGGAGAGTCGGGTGAGCTACGGGAGCCATACCCCCCTGCCAGAAAGATGTCGGAAGGAACAGCCAGAGACAGCCAGAGATAGTTGGTATGCTGTCCAAACGTGCAGAGGCGAAGTCGGAGATCGCCATAGAGTTATGCTCTGGGGAAACCAAGCGAAAAGGGTAGGTGGAACATTTGTATGTTGTCCACCATAGACGTTCGTGATTGGATGAAGAGGAATGAAGGTACCGATATTTGTGATGAACTGACCCCAGGAGAAATATAAAGTGAACTATGATCTGTGAACAGACGGAAATAATAAACCCCACCAGTGCTGTGTATGAAAAATGGGAGAAGAGGAGATACTGGGGGAAATGAACTTTTTAAAACCTGGTGTTTTAGCGCCTTGCGAGTTGTGTGGAGTTGGATGCCTGTTGTGTAATGGAGTATTGGCAGACACAATAAAGAGTGCACCTAGAGTTAAACTGCCTATACTTTGTCCGCAGGCATAAGGAAGTATTAGTGATTCAGTTTGATGAAAACATCATGATAAGAGTGGTATCTTTTTGAAACTAATGCATTATGTTGTAATTTGCTTTGAAGACAGATGTTTTTTTCTTTATCTTTATTCATTTAATTAATTTTGCAAGATACATACACATTAGGTGTTGTTAAGTCAATGTCACTGTGGAGGTGGTCAGATATTCCTTTTGTGTTTTACTTTTGCTTTGTTACATATTTACCCTAAGATTCCTTATTACAGTTGCCACTGTGCATTGGTGAAAGACCAGTGGCTTTTTTTGTTCCAAAACAATGTTACTTCACAGAACATATTTTGTCATTTCATTTAGTAGTACGATTACGGAAAAAAAAAAAAAAGTACTCTGACGAGTCTGGTTTCTTTCTTTCTTTTTCTTTGTAAATCAAACTATAAACGTTTTCCTCCTTGAATTTTTCAAATACATCTTTTCCTTCTGATTTTTAAATGCACAGTTGATTATGAATACAGTTATCATTTGCAGCAGAAAAACACGTATCCCTGTAGTGTCAGTCTTTTAACAATTTATAATGACGTTAGTCTTGACCAAGGTTGGCTGAAAGGGGTGACCCTATCCTAAGCAGAAGAGCACAACTTCGATTAGTGTTAAGAGGTATAGGTTGTACAATTACTTGCCTCTTAGTTTCCTCTTAATGAGTGAAGTTTTCATTTTGAACAATATAATTATTTATATATTTGAGATAAAAGATGAAGGACAACAGAGTATTCTTAACCTTCCCCATATCTCCCCAAATGTTGAAAGAATGAGGAACTCCCTCAGGCGATGACAACAACGACAACGACAATGGCTTATGACAATGCTGACGATAATGTTTATGTAAGACATTGCATCAGGAGTATGTGAAGTTGGTACCCCTCTCTCCATCTTACTTATTGTGTGTGACAGTGGTTCGCTAAGAGCCAGTATAAGGGTATGCTAACTTTGCTAAGTTTTTTCTGGTCATATTCTTTTTTCTTGATTTCGACAAGCGTTTCTTTTATTTCTTTTTTTTTAGGTGCTGGTTCCATATCCACCAATGATTATCATTCTCCATACCCTAGCCCCTACCACCTAGATCACCATAGTGTAAGTAGACTCAACACACATATGTTCACAACATGTGTCCATTTCTTTCACAACACATATGAGTGTGTGCTGGTCAAAAATGTTACCCAGGGTCACATTCTGCACTGTAGAACATTTTGGAATGGCAGGTTGATTGAAAATCTCACCCTGGGTAATATTCTATACCAGACTGATATTTCATATCAGGGAGAGATTAATTCTATAATTATAGTGCGAAATGTCACCAGGTGTCACACCTCTAACTATCTCCCACCCCATTTCATCCGTCCCCACTCATGCCAACCCCCACTCTCCCACCTCAGTTTTTGGGCCAAATTACCTGGCAAAAAAAATCCACTTATCAAAGTAACTGATACCTTTTCAATTAAGTTAATTCATCCAGATCGTAGGCACGTTGGGGGAACGCAAGTATGTTTGAATCCCATTCAAAACTGTCATTTTTTAAAAGGTATTTTCTAAATGCATATTTACTTGCATTCTTGAGGATACACATTCTTTTCAGCATTTCAGCTGAAGCTGTCTTGGAAAGAAAAAAAAACAACAACGCCTGTTACAGATTATTTGCTGGTCACGTATCTGTTTGCCCACTTGGAAGAGCGGGGTGGGAGGAAGCAATATTTGTATGTCCAGGGTTGTTGTTTCATTCTGTGTGTGTGTGTGTGTGTGTGTGTGTGTGTGGTGTGTGTGGTGTGTGTGTGTGTGTGTGTGTGTGTGTGTGTGTGTGTGTGTGTGTGGTGTGTGTGTGTGTGTGCGTGTGTGTGCGGTGTGTGCAGGGGGGCGCACGCGCGCGCGCGCTTGTGTGTATGTTTTGTTAGTTTTGGGTGAGTCTGAGTCAGTGGGCATATATTTCCACATGAAGCACTTATGTTGGTAATGATATTCCATACCCGCCACGTAGTAGACATAATCCAGCCACGGTGTAAATTCATTTTTTGACATCTGACAACATATACCTGAATTCTCGCCTATGGACTGAACCTGACATTCACCCCGTGCCATTCCCATTTCAAGGGGTGGAAGGATGGAGATATCCACAATGAAATACAGTTGTGTGCACATGGCGCTGCAGAGAGCTCTAGAGACGTGAAAACCCTTTGTTCTGTTCCGTTCTTCCTCGAAGTCCCTTCCAACGTAGCCTGGCCATACAGTTAGGCTGAGTTTAGTGACAAACTGCCCCTAACCCTTTTCACTGGGAGCTGAGTACAATCCCATGGACTCGGACATCCTTTTCTGGTCTGTAGGAGTATAAACGAAACTGCGTAGTATGGTTTGAAGGGCGTATATTTGATTGCGTGTATTATTCCACCATTTATTTTTTTTCATCCTCTCAAACATTCCTTTGATTCAATCTTTCTCGATCGTCCTACAATCTAATTTCTCTCATCCTCTTTTATGCGACCATCCTTCCATTCTCCCCCCTCTTGGGGTTTAGTGGGAGACAGTTTGGTAAGGGGTGAGGGCATAGTCCAGAAATCTGGTCAGGATAACTAGATTATCTTCCTGAAACCTGTCCCTGTCTTTCTTTTTACTTTCCTGACAGTCCATTTGTTGAAATGGGTTAAACAAAGAAAGGTGAAAATAAACTTTCGTGTGGACTATTGTTGAACGCCTCCATGAGAGCAAGTAACAGTCTTCAGCGACCCTTCACGAACGTGACAAACTGAAAGTTTCTGTTTGCTTGTTTTTGTTTGTTTGTTTTTTGTTTTTTCTCAGTGCAGCTCACCAAAAGCAGTTCAAATCTGACAGCACACAGTCAGGCTAAACCTGCCATTGACATGTACATGACATGAATGCTGTTCACATGCTGGAACGTGTAGGATGGACGACGCAATAGACGACGTGGGAATACTTGTGACAGTGGGACAAACTGATTTAAGCACTGCACTTTGATATGTAAAATGCAGTCTGAGTGAACACTCGTCATGTTTCATAGGATGTCTTCCATGGTCTTATCTTGTTGTTAAAACTTAATGAACGAATGATTTTGAGGATGAGTGTCAAGAAAACATAGACCACAGCTCTGTCCTTGCCTCTATGACGTCATCTCACCTTCCCTGTTTCCAGTCAAACGGGTTCTTTCTTTTAAAGCAATAGTTTTGACAAGGCCATACATAACCTGCCATCCATACAACAGTAAAAAGTCACTCTGGTCATACCTGTAGGACGTCTTTCTGGAGGCGGCCTATTGCAAACGTCAATAAATGATGCTGCAGTTGGCTTTTCACACATACATACACACACGCACGCACGCGTTGCGCACGCGCGCGCGTGCGCACGCACACATGCACAGACCCACACACACGAACGAACCACACACACATACACACGCGCGCGCGCACGCGCTCCTGTTTTCAAAATGTAAGTAAGTAAGAACCAGAGCAATTATTGCGCCTTTAAACATAACAATCATAATTTAAAACCATCTGATCAATCCAGTTGCCTGCAGACGGAATCACATCAGATCAGACATCTGTCTGTCAGAGTCATTGGAGGCGGATAAAAAATACTGTTCCATGACAATCTGCGGCGGCAAATAACTTTTCATGATGAAAAAGAGAAAAAAAACACGGCAAAAACTCAATGGTGTACACATACGACTAAGACATTGACGGTGACACAGAGAGGCTGCTCTCAAACGAACAAAGAAATGTACACCTCATAGTAAACACACGTGACAACTACCTGTACAAGGAAGGTGACAGTTTTAAAAAACCAGTATTGACACTATCAGTTAAAACATTAACACCAAGACAGAATTATGGCATTAGTGATAAAAACAGACTGTGACACACATCGTGAAAATATTAAATAATCCAACTGAAACGAGAAAGGTGAAACTCAAAGTAGGGATGGAAAGCGACTATGAGTGAACACAAGGGTAACACTAGCACTGAATTAAAAGAGGAGGAGGAAATGAGATACGAAGCACACACACAACACACCACACACACACACACACACACACACACACCACACACACATGTGCGCGCACGCACGCACGCACGCACGCACTCCTTCACGCACGAACGCACGCAACGCACGCACGCACCCACGCAAGCACGCATGCCTCACACCCACACACACCCACACACACCACACCGCACGCACGCACGCTTCGCACGCACGCACACACACACACCACACACACACACACCACACCCACAATCGGGCAACAAGGGGAACTGCACAAGCGGGCAAACAAGGGGAACCTGAACTGGGGAAAAGGAGGAAAGACTGAACCGAAAGGGAAAGGTTAGAACGAAGGAAAAAAAAAAAAAAAAAAAAAAATAACTGGAAGAATGCACAAAAAAAGAAAAAAAAACATAAACCCTCTCAATCTCTCATCTGTCCATCAAAGTCCATAACCGATGTGGATGTTCATGAGGTCAGGGCTTACTTCTCCTGTGACACAGTTTGTGGGTTGCAATCGCACTCTTGCGCTCAGCAGTCGGACTTGGCCAGCACTGTAGGGAACGTCCACAGGGAGCTTTGCCAAGGGCGCTGGTTATTGGCCAACCACATGGTTTAAACAAGCAGCAGGGATAGTGTGAGACTCCGATTGAATCAGGCAAAAGAAACTTCATTGGAGAATGGACAGACTCCTCTCTGATCCCGATATGTACTTGTATCCTCAGTACAGGAATTTTTGCAAAGTCTAGAACGCATAATTTCGTTTCTGGAGTTAGTCATAAAAAAAAAAAAATAGCGAAGACAAAGGCGGAGGAATTAGAATACCAATCGACTGATGACACAGAATTACACCCTTACCCTTTCCACTCCACGGGAGAAGTTACGCAAGGGAATGGGGCGAAGTAGCAGCATCCCACCACACGAACAACTCAGGTAGCATATGCTTCTTCCCATACTGCCAAGGGTAAATCAAGTTTTGGCACTTCTTACCCATCGCTTCCTTGAGGAGGTTAGCTTGCAGCTGTCCTCCCACACTGTTAGGAGAAATGTGCTTCTCAATACAGGAACCTTCTGTGGTGGATCCCCTGGGGGGCCACGTGGCGTTGAGGGCAGCAAGGAGGGGATGGGGCGTGAAGGGTTGTAGATCAGCTATTTGGGGGGGCCTCGCTAAAAAAACGAAGTCCCCTGGATGGCTGATTTCTAGTAGCTTTCAAACTCGCTGGACAGCTTGCTTTCTCTTATTCAAAGATTTTTAAAATAATTCGCTTTACACCCCTCTCCTTTCCATTCTTTCTTCTTGGTTCAGGCTCAAGTTGGGTCATTCCACAGGGGGAAGTTCAGGTAGAACTGATAGTGACTCATGAAATAAATGAGGTACCATGTGGGCTGGGGAGGGGGGGAGGGTGTCGTTAAGATGTTCGTGAGGTTTAAAAGAATCTAACATGTGTCAGCACCTATCAAAAAACAGTCAAATCAAAGGGTCTTCTGTGCCAATACTAGTCCTAACGACCAGGAAAAGAGAATTGAATCGGAATGTCGGTCTCGCCATGCAAAAATTGTGTGCAGCACTCTCTCCAAGCAGGCGAAACAAGAAAAGGTGGGCTGGGAGTATTGAAATTCAGGCAGGGAGCTTACACAATAACCGACAAAAAGTAAGGTCACTCTTGCTCCCACAAGATACCATAACTCCAAAGGAATGCTGATACGACCACCGTGATCGGCACTAGCAACAAGCAGGCAGAGCACATAAACAAAACAAGGGAAACATCCTAAAAAAAGGTACGTTCGACGCTTGCCTATTATACACTGTCCCCGAAAAACATCTACGCCAGCAAAAAGAACTGGAAAAGGGCAAATACAAATTAAACTTACATGCAAGACTGGTGCAGCCTTTCAAACCTGAATATAGTCACAGGTACACAAAAGCATGAACAGAAACAAATACAAATACACCCGATGTCAGTGAAAATTGCGGGCACGGCGTAAGCGTCGCTTGCTAGAATCAGCTTCTCCTTCCAAACACTTGAGCTAGCTGCCTAATTACACACGCCAGCTCCGCCCCATACTTCGCTCATTCTTCCCTTTGCACCACCTTGCCCGCACCACCCCTTTGTCCCCTGCCATCAAGAGACAATTATGCCCTGCATCACCCATACCTTCCACCATGCCATACCTCCCAGTAAGGTTGACATTCCTAAAGAAAGGGGCCGACACCATTACATTCCAAAACATGTGAACATCAGAAGATAGTGGCGTACACCATTACATTTCCAAAAACATGTGACATTCCTGATAGATATGGCCGGACAGTGTTTTCCTGTGACTCTACAAAACGTCAAACCTCAACCGGTCCTAACTATTTCTATCCTAATAAGTAGGCAATGATTAAGTCCAACCCAAGCGCCACATAGTAACCTGGAGACCACATGCTGATGTACAATGCCATCTCGTGACAACATTCCTTTTCAGAGAGCTGTGAATAGACATCTAGAGCGTTGCCAAAACATCTCTTTTGTACTCTACTGTCGTTCTGTCAGTCATATAGCTCTCCACCGACATCAGGCTTATCGTCTGGAAGTGATCCAGATATGGCATCAGTGATGAGGGTGTGGGTGTGGGGGTCTCAAACACACACACACACACAACACAACACACCACACACAAACACACAAACAATATATTATATATATATTATATAGATCATATATATTATGTGAAGACGATCCGTCGGTTAGTAAACACAGGACCTGACCACACT
>JADBJO010030120.1:15000-18257 GCA_016801955.1 Conus betulinus | reverse complement strand
CCTGTTCCGTTTGGGCCCCCTTTTGGCCCTTTTCCCCCGCGCTCCCCTTGCCCCCTGGCCCCCGTCGCCTTGCCGCGCCCCCCCCCTGTGCCGCCCCCCGCCCGCCGAGCACCCGCCCGCACGAGCCCCCCCCCGCATCCCCCCCCCCAGGGGCCGCCCCCGCCCGGCCCCCGCCGGGGGCCCGTCCCTCTCCCCTTTCCCCCCACCCTCGCCCCCGCGAGACCCTCCGCCCTCGACCTACGCACCGTGCGACCGAACATAGGCATGCCGGCGGCGTCGTCGTCGTTTTCCACCGTATATCACGTCAAGTACACACCGCCCCCCGCCCCCCACCACCCAACCCCAATACCCCCACAAACAACCCCCCCAACCACGAACATTCCCCCGACAGCCCCGCCCCCCGGGGTCACTCTGCCGAACCGCTAAAGGAAGCGGCCTTCTCCTCACCCCACACACCCCCTCCCTGCTAACTAACTCGCCTCGCGCCTCCGTACCTCGGGTACCTAACACCCCCCCATCGACAACCAGCTGAGACAATCTACGTAAGTAAGTCAGTACGTCCGTCGCCCCCTCCATCACTGATCTTCGACACACACACACCCCACCCCACCACCCCCCCCCCCCCCCCCCACACACACACACACACACACACACACACACACACACAAGCAAACAAAACAAACAAACACAAACAAACATCCACCAGGCCCGCCTACAGAGGACACATATCCACAGAGAGAAAAAATACAAATGATACGTGCCGCAGAGGAACAAGCACGACCCGCGCGCCCATCAGTACCGAATCACTAATGAAAAATCAAAACTAGACGTGGCAAACCCAAACCGCCACCAAACACGCAAACACATAAGCCAACAACAAAGACCTTCACAGGATTAAATCAAAAGCAAGACAAACGAACAATGGAAAACATTTAGAATATAATTAAGTGTCCCAAGAGACAGAACAAGCGGAACACATCACAAGAAATGAATCAAAAACCACGATAGAACACTCAACACAAAAAAGCCAAGATACACTTTACGAAATCGGGAACGTACACCAGAATAGTAACGGACGATAGAGGGAGATGAGAGAGAGCGAGAGAGGAGAGGAGGAGAGAGAGATAGAGAGAGAGAGATAGATTACGCTACGGATGATTTTAAGCATTATAAGCCACAGCCCCTTCTGCCCAAAATGACGTGTAAAAAAGATCATATTGATCACAACGCAACCAACACATGCTCAAAGAAACAAAACTGTGCTACGGAGGTTTGAGAGGCTTTGTATAGGTACAAGGCGATTTTTTTAACAACATCCTACTTTAGTGCAGGCCATAAGTAAGATAAGTCTAAATACAGATGTTGTCTGTAATATTTAGGCGAATGAACTCATCTCTAAGACCACTCAAGGCAGTACACTGTAATACAAAATGAATTCATCTTCATATGCATTTTTGCATAATGGACAGATGAGATCAGAGAGAGAGAGGAGAGAGAGAGAGACGAGAGAGAGAGAGAGAGAGAGAGAGAGAGAGAGAGAGTATGGATGTATCAATTACATAGGCAAGAAGACAGTTTTACGCCTCTGAGTGAAAACGTACCTGTGCATTCTGTTAATCTTTCTTCTTAGGTCTTTTTCTTCTTGTTGTTCTCTTGTTTGCCCGCAACGGCCTTTCATCCCGGAAAGACGGTCATGCAAACTTGTTTAGCTTAAGCAATGAAAACAAATGATCACTTTATTCTTTTCTTGTCAACATACACGGAAATATAAAGAACTGTGATGCTGTGAAATAATACATACATAAGGTAGGAGTAAAATGAAAAAACAAAGATAAAAACGAAGCAATAAAGAATGAAGTTAAAAGGACACAGAACGGATGGAATGTGGGAGGAAGGGGAGCAGAATAAAATGCAGGAAAAGATGAAGACAAAACACCGATTGAATAATGGTGAGAAAGGGTAGTAAAGGGGAAAACAAAGGACGACGACTCCCCCCTATCGCCACAAACCACTGAACGCCGACGAGACGATGACGACGATGACAACCGAAACCGCCGACGACGACGAATAACGAAAGAGACGACGACGACGAAATGAAAAGAGAAGAGGAGAAGGAAGAAGAGGAAACGAAGAAGGAGAAGAGGCGGAGGAGAGGAGGAGGAGGAGGAGCAGAAGAGGAGATGAGGAAGAGGGAGGGGGAGGAGGAGGAAGAGGAGGGGGAGGACGAGGAACAGGAGAGAGTAGGAGGAGTAGAGGGAAGGAGGACAGGGCAAGATTAGGAGGAGGAGGAGGAGGAAGAGAATAGAAAGAGACAGAGGACGTTACACATAGCATGCACCCTGAGTGAGAAATGGAAAGAATGAAGGAAGTAAGGAAAATGAGTGATCGATATTGAACGATACTGACTGGATGACACGGGAAACGACTGAATGATCGTTTATTTCGATATGCTTTCAGAGAAACCGTTTGTATGAATGATTAATGTACAGAGCTCTGAACATTAGACAATAGGGCTTCTCTTTCGTAACTGCATGTTCGAGATATATAAATATATATATTACCACCGAGTTTGGAACTTCTGACTTTTCAATCGCAAACCCTGTCTTTGCAGTACATTTTTTCAGTGTGAACACGCTTTCGTTAATGTAATATCTGAAACACACTGGGTCAGCATGGACCGCGCACTTTAATTTCAGTTGAGAGAGACACTTCAAGCAAAGTGAATAAGGAAAAGCACAAGTTGTTGTGGCAGTCCGAAATTTCAGCCATTGGTTTATTTTGTGCCTGATAGCAACGGTCCAAAAACCACAACATGGAAAGTCATTAATGTCCATTTAAAGCAAATTCAAAACAAGAAAAAAAAAAGAGTTCAGGCACATGTTATATTTTGTCACAAAAGAACTCTACCTCAGGGCTTAGCAGAGTTAAAAGAGAAAACATGCAGAAGATTTTTATGTCCAGCACCTGATGCGTAACTCTCTGATAATTCTCTCTCTCTCTCTCTCTCTATCTCTCTCTCTCCTCTCTCTCTTCTCTCTCTCTCTCTCTCTCTCTCTCTCTTTCTGCCTGCCTGCCTGTCTGTCGCTGTCTATGTCCATGTCTATGTCTGTCTGTCTTTCTGTCTCCTTTGCTCATAACACCCATGCGCACTCCAACAGAGAGAGAGAGACGAGACCAGAGAGAGAGAGCGAGAGAGAGAGAGAGAGAGAGAGGAGAGAGAGAGAGAAAGAGAAAGAGAGAGAGAAAGGATTTCTCTC
>JADBJO010030120.1:0-5000 GCA_016801955.1 Conus betulinus | reverse complement strand
AAATGTCCTAATGGCGAAACGAAGCACGTCGTTTACCTAATGGTGACATTCTATGAGCAGGCTGTTAACTGAATATCTCGTACATCGAGCAACTTTACTTTTGTTTGTGCGCCTGTTTCGTTTGTTTATTTACACCAGCAGATAAACGTTGTTGATACTGTTGACATTTGTCAACGGCCATAGCGACACTGTAGCAACGTCTGAGAGATAATTGTTTTTGCTATTGAGGGCAATCCCTGGAATCGGTTTACGTCCTTTTAAACGTGAGGGAAAGTGCAGTAGTATATGTCAGAAACTGGCGCAAACTTATGGGCTGCGCTGGAACTAAGGAATTTAGCGATGCCGGCGCACTGCAGAGATGTAAGTGGTGCCAGTGCTTTGACGGACGAACTTTCTGGCTCTCTGACTGCTGCCGGCACAGATATTTCTATTGTCAAATATGAAATGCCAGAAATGTATTTTGTTGTGAGGCAGAGCTAAATCATGTTACAGCGACATGAAAATTGTCACATTTTGCAGTAATGTGTCGTACTATACTCATAACTATATGCATCGACTACTCCCCCATCCCCTGGAAACACTTTACACACAGCATTTGTGTCTTAAGAGTTTATTTATTTATTTATTTATTTATTTAAATATTTTTTACTTTTCACAAGAAAATGTTGCTAGTTTTGCTCTTTTCATGGTTTTCTTCAGCTTCTTAGGGTGGCACCTTTGTTTGTTTTTTTTTTTTTTTAAAGCTAAACAAACATACTAAGATATTGCACACCAGGCTTTTTCTGGGCCAGCATTCTTCTTCTTAAAACCGAAAAGGCAGAGGAGTCGAGTTACCACTTTCCGCGGTCACTGAGGAGAAACAATCAGGTTTTCGAAATACCGGTATCTGACCAGAAGTTATATAGTGTTTAGTGAGTTTTCTCACCATGGAGATTGTCTCCCTTTTGGAGACTATAAGCTTGCTGAAGGCTCATTTTGAGATGCATTTATTATTCCCCGTTCTTCCCACTCAAGCACATACTGTTAGTTAGGCAGAATTATCTACCAATGCAATATGAATGCTTATCTCCCCCTATTTCCTCAATCTAAGACATAAAAGCAAACTTTGTCTGTAATTGATATATATATATATATATATATATGTGTGTGTGTGTGTGTCCCCTACGTTTTATACTGTTTGCATTTTTTTTTTTTTTTTTTTCAGCAATTTGTATCCTCTCCACACTTTCGTTTTGTTCTATTTACTACCTTTCGCTGGCTGCTTTGGGGGTGTTGGTGGATTCTTTTTTTGAACACTTGGTGGTGAGAACACCACAGAATTACGGACTGTGGTGTGTCTCTATTCGACGCTAATAGCATACAAAAGCACTGACACAATCAGCCGTGGTCTCCCTGATGAGTCCGATCCAGGGGACGAAAGGCCTAGGAGCAGGCAATACATCAATAGAGCAGCCTTCGAGAGGGATTGCGATGGTTCACTCATGCAGCTTGTGAAGAGTTTTCGTTTTATAATTTATATTTTTCCCATTTTTTTTTCATTTTCTTTTAATTTCAAATCTTTGCCAAGTCATTACTATAATGATAGAAGAATTGTTAAACCTGCGCTTGTTTTCCCCGCACTACTTAATTGTTTCAGCATTTTATATATATACATATATATATATATATTTTTTTGGAGAGAGAGAGAGAGAGAGAGTGGAAGCAAAGGAGCAAATGGGGATTAAAAACATAATTTAGAAAATGTGTTAAGTTTTTAGTTCCAGTTTCATCAAGGATGCGTCACTGCGTGCGGACTAGTCCATATACGCTACACCACATCCACTAAGACCACACTACGCATGATTTTAAGCTGATGGATAAATGAATTAACAACTGAAATGAGAGAACTGAACAAAAAACAAAACAAAACAAAACAAACGACGAAAAGAAATATAATACAGAAACAGAAAGAAAGACATGAAAAATAGAGGGAAAGAAACGAAGAAAAGGAATGGACTAAAATAAAAGAGTTAAAAAGAAATTGATAAAATAAGAAAAGAAACAGAATAGGAAAACAAAAGAAAATAAACAAGAATTCAAACATATGAAATCAAAAGCAAGACGAAAGAGAATTTTAAGGTCAATGAAAACATTTAGAAACCTTGGTAAGTGTCCAAAGAGACAAAGAAAAAAAAAAAGAAGAAGAAAACCTGAAGGTTTACGGGAAATCAATTAATACCGAGGAAGCTATCAAAAAAGAATCGAGGGGCTTCAAGAAAGATGGATCGAAAACAAAAATGAGGAAATCAGAGAGAGAGAGAGAGGGGGGGGGGGGGGGGGGGGAGGGAGGGAGGGGGTGTGCCTGGGGGAGAGAGAGAATCTATGAATTTCATCAATTAAAGACACGGAGAAGACCGTGTTAAGTGCAGCCTAATATGTGAAAACGGACCTGTGCACTCTGTTAATCTTTCTTCTTGGTCTTTTTTGTCTTGTTTGTGTCTGTGTTGCCTGCAGCGGCGGCTTTCATCCAGGAGAGATGGTCATGCAAATTTGTTCGGCTGAGCTGAGCAATGAAAACAAATTGATCTCTTCAATTCTTTCTTTTAACAGACAAGAAAATGTAAAGAAATGCAATATAAAGTAAAACACACACACACAAAGAGGAGAAAACGGAAAAGGAAACAATAAAGGGTGAATTAAGAGCATAAAGAACAAATGGAAAGAGGAGGCTGTGTGTGTGTGTGTGTGTTGTGTGTGTGTGTGTGTGTGGTGTGTGTGTGTGTGTGTGTGTGTGTGTGCGTGCAGTAACAGATGAATACAAAACAGCGATGAAATAAAGGTACTGATAAAGGAGAGAAAGATAATGACAATGACGAAACGATAACGACGACAACGATGGCAATGAGACAACGAAGATGACGACAACGAAGAAGAAGAAGACGACGACGACGACGACGACGACGACGACGACGACGAAGAAGAAGAAGATAAGAAACAGAAAGACATAGAAGAAGAGGAGGGGGGAACGAGGAGGAAGAAGATGAAGACGAAGAGGGGGAACGGGGGAGGAAGAGGATAAGGAGTAGGAGTAAGAGGACTAGGAGGGGAAGGAGGAGGAGGAGGAGGAAGGGAGGATTAGAGGAGGTAGAGGAGAAAAAGAAGAGGAGGAGGAGAGACAGAGAGTGAAAGGGGATTGATGGGGAAGGGAGGCAAAGATGAAAACGGACAATAGTTTTATTTTGAATCATTGAATATGATATTTTCTCAAAGGGAACAGCTAGTGATGGGTTACTGACGAACGTTCTTACTGTAAGAATATGATTATCTTTCGCAGTTCCATGTTCGAGAACGAAGTAAAACACAAAGAAAGTTTGATATTCTGAGGTTTAAACATAAATTCTGTCTTGACCGTCACGTTTTCACAGTATAATTAACGTAATATCTTAAACGCACTGGGCCAGCATGTATGCAAAATCCGGACAGTGCGATGTACAAATAGCAGCTATAATTAAATAGGTATACCCGTCGCATTCGAGAAGGATTTTCCTAATTTTGTATTCATGAGGGGTCATTCATTCCTGGGCAACCCATTGAAGATAAGAAAGATCTGACCACAGACTTTTACTCCTCAGTGTCGGGGAAGGTACCAACATTGTTTGTAGTCACAAAACACAGCCATTCACTTTATGTTGGTGCACACCAGAATTATCCAAACCATAGCAATGTCTTTTCCTTGGACTTTACATGACAAAATCGCGAACGAGAACAGGTCACTGGTCTACATTTACTGTCAGTTCATCCCAGGTAAAACTGGATCAGTCCCGTGGAGAGCGTGCAACCGCCGTAGAGCACGTGCTTTTGCGTCTCTGCATGCTTCGTGCTGCCAACACGTCGTCCTTTTCGAAGGCTGGCCAGTTTAACACATTCCTCCGATGATGTGTCTTTCATCTTGCTTAACGTATCAAATTAAACAATCGTCCTCCGCGCACGGATCGCAGGAATGCTCCAGAACCACATCATCTGGTTTCACATGAACAGAGAGAGAGAGAGAGAGAGGGGGGGGGGGGGGGGGTGGTAGGGGACAGAGATTTTCTCTCTCCGTCTGTCCCTCGCTATCACAACCTCTGGATCTCTTTCTGTGTTCCTGTCTATCCATTGATCTGCTCTGTGTCCTTGTCTCTGCCTGCCTGCCTGCCTGTCTGTCTGTCTGTCTGTCTGTCTCTCTCTCTCTCTCTCTCCTCTCTCTCTCTCTCTCTGTATCCCAACAAACAAGCATGTGACAAAGAAAGAAACAGAAACTCAAAGAAGAAAAGAAAAAAAGAGAGAGAAATAAGAAAACACAAACGACAGGGAAAGTAAGATTGAAAAACAAAGAGAGCAAAGGAACCAAGATGAAAGGAAACATAATAATGGTAATGGAAAGAGGGAAAGGACACTTAGAGAGAGAGAGAGATATAGAGAGAGAGAGAGAGATCTCCAAACTCAGTGAATATATAGGCTGTGTACCGGTAGAGATTAGTTTGGAATACACCATTCTTGATGCCAAAGGTGAAACTTTCGCAACAGCTCACGATACTCTCAAATCGATACCCTTTCATCGCAAAACGCTGTACCTTGGAATTTGAAACCTGACCCTCCACTAGAATTACATGAACGCCGCCATGTTTATATGCACAAATAGATTGCCTTGCTTCGGAGAATTCGCCCGGATTTTCTCAAGCGAGATAGCAAAGATGGGGTCGCCTGTATACAGATGTGCTTTCTTATTCACGTACATTGACCACTGGCGCTTTTATCCAGCGTTCCCATAAACCGCTTCAAGTGTTTTAAGGTGATAGTCACAGCCACATGAGAAGAATGATGCGTAGCACACTCAGTAGTAAGTGCTCTTGACAATATGTCACTATTTTCTTGCCGCGTGTCTCCTTGGTAAACTGTGCAATAGGGCAAACCACTCGCTTCAAACTCCTATTAAGAGAGGATTTTTTAAAAGTTTGTCATGACATGAAAAATTTCGCGCA
>JADBJO010030119.1:15000-18258 GCA_016801955.1 Conus betulinus | reverse complement strand
AGAAAGGCCTCTTACAGTGAACACCTCGCTTGCAGGCGCGGCACGCTTGTGTTTGTTGGTGGTTTGTGGGTGTTGGGGGTGTGTTTGTTGTGTGAGTGTGTGTGGTGTGTGGTTTGTGGGGTGTGTGTTTGTGTGTGTTGTGTGTTCATGAAGTGTGCCCATCGCGGGCGAGGGGGAAGCGAGAGAGAGCGGTCGCATCAGACGTGGTGGTGTGTGTGTGGTTGTGAATGGTGTGTGCGTTTGTGTGTTTTTGGTGTTTTCGTTTCTTGTATTGTATTTGATCGCTTGTGGTTTCCTCTTTTACGCAGCTGCGTGCGCGGCGCACGAGCCTCCCGCCCTTTCCGTGTGTGTTGATGCTGTATGGTGTGTGTGTGTTGTTTGTGTGTTTGTGTGTTTTTGGGGTGTTGTGGTGTGTGTTTGTGCGGTGGTGTTGTTGTGGGCGGAGTGTGTGTTTTTCGCGCTTTCTTTTCTGTGTGTGTGTGTGTTGGTCTCGTGTTTTGTGTGTGTGTTTGTTGTGTGTGGGTGCTCTTGTGTGTGTGCTTTTTGTTCCTGTGTCTCTGGATGTGTTGCCCGTGTCTGCTTGAGGCAGCGCGCCAGCCCCACCGCCCGCGTCCGTGCTGTGTAGTGTTGTTTAGTGGTGTTTTGTGTGTTTGTGTGTGTGTGGTGTGTGTGTGTGTAGTGTTCAGCCGAGCCAGCGATAACTGTTCACTGTCCTGGTGCATGTGCCACAGGGGAGAGAGAGAGAGAGAAGAGAGGAGAGAGAGGAGAGGAGAGAGAGAGAGAGAGAGAGAGAGAGAGACAGGACAGACCAGACAGACAGACAGACAGACAGATAGACAGACAGACAGACGGGGCAGGCATGACAGAATTGTTCGGACTGCAGCTCCTATTCTAGAAGACTGAAGACTAAGATACCAGCCACCTAAATCTATCAAGTCTGTTTGTTTTGTACTAACCAACAAACGCCGAATACACCCCCCCCCCCCCCTTCCTGCCCCCTGTCCCCCTCACAACCAACCTATCATTACGACAGTCATTTCAATCACAGCAAGCACAACTGTCCTTGGATGTTGTTTATTTCCTTTGAGTTCATTTTGATCAGATGATCTTTTAACTTTGTTCGTTTTCTTGTTGCTCTTCGCTTTTCTGTCCTTACGCTGAGTCATGTTTAGATCGCTAATCTTGCTTTAGTGTCTGACGAGCTGGCTCTTTTCGTACCAGATCCCATTTCTGCGTGAAGTTTTTAGTGTAGAAATCACAGAATCGATGTATATCATCAATGATTAATTAACAGTGGGTGCCATTATACCTTTATTTTGATGAGTGGTAACATATCGCTCAGGTTTACCATCAAGATGATTTACGGGGTGTTACACACACACACACGCACACACACACGCACACACCCACACACACACCACACACACACACAACACACACACACACACACACACACACAGCGGCTAATCCATTCATCAAAACTACTCATCATTCAGTGAAAGAGTACCAACAAACTGATCACCTACAATGTGAACACAATGTCGCCTGTCTTTTACTCTATCCCGATATCAAGATGGAAGACGAGCAGTTTCTTTGGTTGCACAGTGAGATGACTGCAGGCCGAAATCTAAAGAAATTTGAAAAAATTATTGACAAAGTTCCGTCAAAAAAAAAAAAACCGTTGACAAACGAATCACAAGACAAAAACACGACGCGTTTCGATGAAGATAAGTGACTGCTCGTTCATTTTCGTTGTTCTGAGTGTTGTGTATCTTGCCTGAAGAAGACCTAAGAGGTCGAAACGCGTCGTGTTTTGTCTTGTGATCCGTTTGTCAACGTTTTTTTAGTCACAGCTTTATCAGTAAGTTTTCAAATTCGAGTAGCATCTTTAAACTTCCCCATGTAAAAGTTCCATTGTACATATTGGAGGCATTTCCTACTCCCTGCTGATCTGAGTGCCTGGCTCCCTGTGAGCCTTCTGTTCTGGGAGTGGGCTGTCTGGTCAGCAGTCTTTGGTGCCGATACCTTCACACTGTCAGGTGTGAAGCACACACATGTCGGTTGAAGCGCAGGGGGGGGGGGGGGGGGGGGGGCAAAAGCTGCGGGCAGGCAGTGCGTCGCCCTCCTCTGAACAGCCCGAACGACAACCAACTACCATGTGCGATTACCTGAGAGGGCGGCACAGCTGACTGAACACTTCTCTCAAACCCTTCGCTCAGGGTGGTTATACCTGGAGGGGGTTAGTGAGTTGAACGAAGGGGACTGTGACAAATCCCAGTGGTGGGGAAGTCGGCGAGACCTCCTCTGCCCTGCTAACTTGTGAGGTGGCTGTTCTCTGACGTGACAGCTGTGGGTAACGAGACGTCAGTTACCAATGAGAATTGTCGTTGAAGTGAGAGCGGAGTTTTATCACACGCATGTTGATGGCAGCTGTCACGTTTACTTTGAAGTAAGAGCGGTGGTGACGTGACGTGTGTTTGATGGGAACTGTCACGTTTGCTGAGAACTCAGAGCGGTGGTGACGAGAAGTGTGTTGATGGGAACTGTCACGTTTGCTGAGAACTCAGAGCGGTGGTGACGAGAAGTGTGTCGATGGGAACTGTCACGTTTGCTGAGAACTCAGAGCTGTGGTGACGTGAAGTGTGTCGATGGGAACTGTCACGTTTGCTGCGAAGTCAGAGCTGTCGTGACCAGACATTTGTTTACGGGGGAACTGTCACGTTTACTTTGAAGTCATAGCTGTGGTGACGTGACGTGGGTTGACGGGAACTGTCACCTTGAGAACTGTCACACTTGCTCAACTTCAGTGAATCATCACACGCTATGACCAGATCCATTGTTTACACCCGACTGTTGAATTGTCTTGCACTGGTATCAAAACGGTCAGCTAACATTTTTTCCCCCTGTGTTACATCATCCATTTTGGAAACAACTTCCTCAGCATTTGACGCCTCTAATTGGTGAGTGTGCGTGGAGGTAAGTGCATCTGTTTTAGGTCTGTGTCTGTGTGTAAGACTGCGGATTAAAGCGCTTGAGAGAGAGAGAGAGAGAGAGAGAGAGAGAAGAGAGAGAGAGAGAGAGAGACAGAAAGAGAGACAGAGAGAGGGAGAGAGAGAGACAGACAGACAGACAGAGACAGAAATTTGCTCATAGCCCAGCCGAACGCAAAGGGCCATACATATCAAGGCTGTCAACGCGTTGAAGACAACTCACAAGTCATTAGAAAAACAAAATCACCCACACAGCCCCTGAATATAC
>JADBJO010030118.1:15000-18261 GCA_016801955.1 Conus betulinus | reverse complement strand
GAATGTATTTATATGTTCTGAAATTTCGGATGCAATGCAGTTTTATTGTGATTCTTTTTATCAAAAATGATGCCAAAATTCTAGGAATAAGTAGCTCAGTACGAGTTTGCAAGCGAGCTGAGAGTGAGGTTTAGAGCCGTCGAGCTTTCTTGTAACACAACTTCACAAGTGGAAGAAAAACTGAAATGAGGTTTTTGGGACTGCACACCTTCATGTTTCAAGCATTGGGAGAAGAGCAATAAAATATTTTTGCTACGATTCCACCGCATCTTGTTAAGGGCATTGGATATTACGGCCATTCTGTCATCTCTTGGTGCAGAGTCAATACACTCCTGCGGAAAAAAAAAATCAAAACAAACATTTGAAAGTGGCAAGATTCAATTTACAGCTATTCACAACTTCCATACAGGTTATTGGTCTAACTATACCAAGCACGCACGCACACACACACACACAGACACACACACAACCACACGTACATGGGTTTGTTGTAAATCGATTAATTCAACACTAACTCGTGCACACGCGGACGATGAACTGGTATGTGACATTTCTCCATTTCAAGCACAGTATTTTTGCTCTGTTTTGTTTTTTTCTTTTTTTTTTCCTCTCACTGTCAGTTCCCACCAACACAAGAAGCTGGGAACTTGTAACAGATCTTCCCATCAGGTGTGTGCCACAAACGATGCTGCCAATATCATGTTACAAACTTGGGGAAGGCTCGAGCTGTTGTTCAGAATTATGCCTTAATAAGTTTCTTTTTTTCTGCTATATGTTCTTTATCATATGTTATTTTTTTCCAGAGGCAAGAAAAAGAGCTGCTGTGGTGGAGAACACAGCTAAAATGCATTGCCATAGAGTTGTGTGCTTTTATTTAATTACACACTAGTTAACACACTTGACAGTAAACCAGGCGGCAAAAAAAATAGCCGTCGTGGCAAGTGGTTAGCGTCACGGACTCCCGGCTGAGAAGTCATGTTTCGATCCCATCAGAGTCATGTGGGATTTTCGTTCCCTGACGGACTCCTACCCAGAGTTGAGCTTGCTATGGGCTCATTTGGGAAGACTGGGACCACACAGTCGTGTTTCAGTCTACTTAATGGTTGCGTCTCTGAGAGTGTTGCTCAAATTTCCTGACCCAACACTGCAGGTCTCTGTATCTCTTGGGCCTGGTTCACGCCAGGATAAATCACGAAAAAGGAAGCGTCGAATACAGCCCTGTCACGCAGTCTCAGACTGGAATGCCATCCATCCATAGCATCAATGTTCCTCATCCTCAATCTCATCGATCAGCATAAAAAAAGTCTCAAATTATGTAGGGCCCTTCATACCCTGCTCTTATGGTACTTTCAGTCTTGATGTCCTCTCCACGTCTGTGGCCTTGGTTTGATTCCGTCTGGCGTTTTGTGAAAAGTTTAAAATGTTTTTTCTTCTCCCCAAGTGTGGCTTAGGTACGAAAAGTGATATAGAAAATGTTTGCCTGGATCTTCATGTGTGTACTCTCTCCATGCACAACAGAAACAGAAAAGAAAAAGTGGTGTTGTCTGTGTATACAAAATCTGTTATGTGTCACGTGGAGAATCTGCTCAATCAACAGAGGACTGTGTTTTTTCTGAAAGTTTGGTAAGTGTGGTTTGAATTCTCCGTTTGACATTCTTGCTGCGTTTGTTTACATTGCTCCTGAACAACGTTCGGTGATCTATTTTACCCCCCTCAGAAGGAACAGTGACAACGGTATTGAATTTGTTAGAAAACCGTATGTCAGAGTGATGGACCGATATCCTGATTGTACCTTGGCTGCTGTGTGGCGATTTAATGCCCGCACGTTCTGAACGTCTCTGATGTGGATAACGGCGGTGAAAATAGTCAGGCACAACTACTAGAATATACAGATGTATTAATGCAGAATGTGCCACAAAACTATTCGCGTAAATCTAAAGACAGCAGTGTCAATAATTTTTGGTCGTAGACTTATTGAACTATGCTACAGAATATGATCTGTTAGTTGTAAATGAAGAACTGAAGGGGAATAGTGAGGGTGAGGGTGAAATTACATGCATAGCAAACCATGGTAAAAGTGTAGTAGACTCTAGTTTGTTTGTTCGCGATTACTGTTTGACACTGTTGTTGATAGGTACGTGGCATACATACGGGTGTGAAACCTGATCATTTCCTATTGTTGCTTCCTTTACTGGTGTGTTGATAGCATGGAGACTGAGGATAATGCTGAACAAATGTACTGGCAGAAGTTTCGATTTGTTTGGAAGGAGGAATTTGCAGAAGAGTCATTCGCTGATTATATTTTCTGTAACAAAGAAAGAGAATTTCAAAATTTTATGACAGCACTTGAATGTGACGTTGAGGTGGGGTCGACCTGTCTTGTTACATTCCTTCAGAACGCTGCGGGTCAAATGAGGTCAAAGCGGAAAATGCAAATATCCCCCATGAACAGCCTCCCTGGTGGGACGAGCAGTGTGAGCATGCCAAAGAAAAGAAATATCAACATCTGGGTGTATTCAGACGGTCGATCTAAGGGAGGATTTAATCAATTATCTGAATCAGAATCAGCAATTTAAAGAATTGTGTGACAGTAAAAAAAAAGTACAGTACAAATGAGTGCGTTTTAAACGAACTAAATGCTGTGTGTGTTATGATATTAATTCCAGAGCGTTTTGGCAAAACGTTAAATCATTGACATCAACAAAGCCGAACTGTTCGATATTGATCTCACCTCGTGCGTGATATGATTACTTTAAAAAAATCTGTTCAATGTAGAGCATTCAGTGGATGAGTTTGATTTTGGCCGGGAGTTTGATGATGTTCTAAATGATCATGTATCTGGAAAACTGCAGTGATTGTTTAAAATGTCCAAGGAGATGGGGACATTTCAGAGGTTGAAATTCGTAGTACTGTTCGTGCATTAAAACATGGAAAAGCAGCTGGTCCAGATGGTCTGTCCTCTGATTTTTTTTTTTCATTCACGCTGAAGATGTTCTTTTTAAAAGTTCTGCATTCGCTGTTCAACAGAATTTTTTGAAAGTGGGGAATACCTTCAAAGCTGGATGAAACCTGTCATATCCCTTATACACGAAAAGGTAGTTCGAGAAAAACAGACACTTATAGGAGGATTTCATTGTTGAACATATTCAGCAACTTATACGGTACAGTAGTTAATGAAAGACTACTAGAGGAGTTTTGTGATGCAAATGATACTATTCCCAAAGCTCAAGCAGGTTTTCACAAAGGTTACAGTACCACATA
>JADBJO010030118.1:0-10000 GCA_016801955.1 Conus betulinus | reverse complement strand
GTCAAGGAATACTTTGTGAATGACCAGACTGCAGGCGGCTTTTACTCTCATTGAATGTACACGCTGCACCAACACCTGCTGGGGGGGTATACGTCGCAGCATCGAATAAAAATCAGAAAAAAATGTGTTTAGATAAAAATCCAACACCACAGTCCTCTTGAACTGAAAAATAAAACTTATCGGGACTTATTTTTTACAGTGTGATAAATAACAGTTCTGTCTCCCATGAACGACGCACTTTCTATACACAGAGTGCAGTGGTGTGTTTAAGACCAGTAAGCCAATCACATAGACTCCTTTGAAAACCGTTCCTCTTCTCAAGATGCCGTACGCCCGATCCCAGTCAGTCAGTGACGCAGGTAGGAAAGGTGAGCTGACCTCCTAAAGACGCGCAGTGATCACTGGCTACTTGGTGAACGTCTTGTTTACTATCGTCCCTGAATACTCCCTTCCTTAAAGCAGAGTGAGACGGCCTGTACAGGACTTCCCGTAGACCACGAGTGCTGAGGATCAAAGTGGGTGTTTAGAGAAATCTGCTTTTCCATTCCAATATCAGTAAAGTTTCAGAAGCTGCTCTCTGGTTATTTACTATCTCCCCTGGTTTCCTTGCTTAGAACTGATGTTGGTCACTTAGAAATGGGAAACATGGGTAACGATTTCTACCAGGTTTTACGTGGAATTTTCTTATTGCTGTTCGCAGATGACACAGCTTTAATTTCCTCTACTCTCTCTGGACTTCAAAATCAGATTTAGAAACTTGCAGCAGGCATCTGATTTACTCGAGTTAACAGCAAATACCGACGAAAAAAAAAAAAACAAACAAACAAAAAACAACACAAGCAAACAAAAAAACAAAGATGATGGTTTCAGAAAAGGTGGGTTTTGACAGTAAACATGAAAAAAATGGTACTACAAAGGGGCAGAAAATAGAAGTCGTAAGTAGCTATAAATATCTAAGATTTACCTTAACGACAACATTGTCTATAGACATTTCACTTACAGAGTTTGCACGAAGAGCAAAAAAGCAAAGTGACAGATATCATGAAAACTATGTTACAGCTTGGGTAATATGGATATGTCAATTTTCTTTTAATTTATTTGAGGCCACAGGTTAAAACCATGATATTATATTCATCAGTCTGTGCTGGTCCTTTTCTCTATGTTGTGGCTGCCCATCCTCGGCTGCCGCACACCGTTGGGTCCAAGGTTCCGCTCGACGTCCCCGAGGCAAAGAAGCAAACTGCTCCAGAACAATCAGCGTGGGAGGAGCAAGCTTAAGGTGCGACACTAGCAGTTCTGGGTCGCAGTGACAAGCATGGCGACTCGTTTCACTGTTTCGCTGTGGCCCTTTTCAACATGAATTTGACGTAAAATAGGCAAAAAAGGAGCCAAGGACGCCATGAATGCGAGGGGTGGGTGTGTAGGTGTGTGTGTGGGGGCGGGGGGGGGGGGGGGGGGGAGGGGCTGAAGGCATGGTGTCTTCAGTACTGTGATGATGGAAGTACAGTCTCATGCTCGACTTCAGGTATCCGACGTTGACCAAAAAAAAAAACAAAAAAAACAATGAGACAGGTGTCAACAGCGATCCGCCTGATAAAAGCTGCAGATCACCCCTCCCGAAGAGAGAGAGAGAGAGAGAGAGACCGAGATGAGAGAAGAGGAGAGAGAGAGGAGAGAGAGGAGAGGGAGAGGAGAGAGAGCAGAATTTGTATTTTGATGCGGTGAAATACTAAAAAGTCGCAGGGCTGAAGTCAGTAATCCAACAAAAACAATGGGATGTATGACCGTTGGGTTAAACAACGTCGAAAACTGTACGTAGTCCGGCCTTTTGGTAACCACAGGCTGATGGGACTTCAAACTATGTATGGGTTGTACTGTACTGTGGGACAGCCATGACCCTTCTGATACGTGCCTTGTCCAGGTCATCTGCCGTGTGATTTCTAACACTAAGAATTTCGTTTTCCACGGATTTCAACTACTTTGTCTCGCTTGCACTTGGGGATCATAGGGTGCAAGCATTGGGACTCTAAAAACCGGATTCCCTCAAAACAATATTCGGCGTAGCAAAAGAGATGGGAGAAGGAGGAAATGTAGGTGAGAATGTAACAAAAGCTGAAAGGCTTTCAAAGAAACATTTGCATGATTTGCACCTGGGAGCTGCTGCTGTGCCAGGAAAGAGGATCTCAACCATTGAAAGAAACTAGCGCTTGACTTTGATGTTCTGTGTCTACAAGAAACTAGAGGTACCAGCCAACAGTCCATTACATTTGGTGACTTGATAATCTTCAAAAGCATAATGGACGAGGACTAGTTTGGATGATAAGGAAAAAAAAGAAAGAAAAACAAAACTGTTTCTGGACAGTCATAGAAAAATGTGTATGAGTACAGTGACTTATGGGGGTGAGAGTGGAAGGACATCATGGTAATCACAAAAGCCTTGTACTCGTCAAATGGATGCATGCATTCAGTTTCCAACACAGGAAGAACGGCTTGACCAGTTAAAGGAACCAGAAAATGAAGTTGGAGGCTTTTAGTAATACTCTACAGGATATTATAATGCGCGGTCAAGGAATAGCGCTGGAAGAGATGTTTGATGAAGTGCTTCTCAGTGCACTGACAACATCATCTCCCAAGTGTGTAGAGGGTGGCAGGGTGACACTGACAGTGTCATTGACTTTGTGCACATTGGACCAAAATTCACAGCAGACATGACTGCAGAAGTACGTCCACACTATGGACGTGAATATGTCCATGTCGTATTCATTTACAGATACTATCAAAAGTTAAACAAACGAAAAAAGGACCCTTTTCAATATTACAAACAATGAAGGGAATATCACTGGAACGTTTACGGAGCAGAAAATTGCAACAGAAACAATGAGTAAATCCAAAACAAATCGTTCGACCCCTTTGGGGAATATAAACACCGGAAGCAGGAAGCAGCATGGAAAGAGACACGCAAGGCTGTGGAGATTTGGTAGAGCGAAAGAAGAAAAGATTGTCCTGATCCAGCTATTACAAACACGTGAAATAAAAAAAACACAAATGAAGAGAAGCTGAAGAAGCAAAAGAAACCGAATGGCAGCAATTTATTGTCACTGATTATGACACAACATTCCACTCAATTCTAACAGTTTTATTCTAGGGGGGAGGGAAAACACAGACACAGTTGCCACCCCAGTGACCTATATGCTGACGGGACAACAACACTCAAGACAATTATGGAGAAAGGGTTTTTTGTTTGTTTTTTTTTTTTTTAGAAAACAGGATCAAAGAAATTTGGAGGACAAGAAGAAATGTGACCACGTTAAAATCAACACCTAGCTCAGATGGCATTCGTTGATAACAGTACAGCATCTGAACTGGATGACACAGCGGATAAAGGCATTAAGGAGTGTGTTCCAGGTCCAGATAAAGTTACTGTAACCGCACATCAAAAGGTTTCAGAAGAGGGCCGAACCTATCAAGAACCAGTAGCAAGACAATCCGTAAAAAGACTTTGAAAATAGGCAAATCCTCCACATAATCATAAAAGGTATAGTGCATGGGAAAATTCGGCCGCTTTTGGTATGAAATATATGAAGAACTGCAAATAAAGGAAGGAACACTGGTAGTTTCAACAGACCCTGGAAAAGGCATACAGCAAAGTTGCAGTTCTCGCTTCGCATGGAGCTACACCTTGACTATAAAGCCAGAAGGAGAATTACACTATGGTTTGCTGCAGCACTTCGGGGCAAACCGTCATCCTACGAATGGAGATGGGAGGTCTGAATTCATAAACTTTCTATGGGATACTGCAAGGTCTTTCTCTTCTCCTGTTTTTATTCAATAGTTACACTGAAGGCCTTGCAGACCCTCAATAGAAACGGAACCGCTCGAGTGTTTAACACAAGCAAATAGCCATGTTGTGATCTACAAAACATCAAAAAAAATAATCAAGAAAGAACAAAGCAGTTCAGAAGTAGTTGCACAACATTGCTCAGTGGTGTCAAAAAAACTGGATCGTCTCATCAAAACCTACAAAAGCCAGACCTTGGTCTGCACTCTGAAAATCAAGACGTTAGGGACAGGGTCATCCTAACCAGTTTCCTTAATGAAATGTCAATGAAAAAACTGACAACGACACTATTTGTGGTATAGACTTTGACAGAATGTGATCTTTCGAAAGGCATGTTGAAAATATCAAAACGGGCATGTTGGCCATCAGAGCAATGGGCAACTTAAAGGAGTGAACAACACCATTTCCAAGGACTATATCACGCAGTTGTATCCCGTTTGCTCGACTATGGATTAAGGTTCCACAAAACTGTCAAGAGCAATATATTTTAAATTAGAAACGAATTCAAAATGAAGCAGCATGAGTTTGAGACTGGGATCCTGAAGAAACATCTACCATTGGAAATATGCAATATCTGCTTGACCTTCCTTCATGGCAGGCAGGACACAAGCTGGAACAAGCGAAAACCATATTTCAGAGTACTTGAAAACCCCCCAACCTGCTACTTTGGAACAGTCAAGGAAACGAAAAGCGCTGGCCTGGGAGTGGAAAATCTATGGATGGGAAACAGGCAGAAGAGAATACTATCAGCCTGTGGCTAGTTAGCAGAAATCAAAGATCAAAAGAATGGTGGGAAAAGTATCCAGACCACTTTAATACCTCTTCCAAATTGCCATCCATCCAAAAACGTGGACACTTTACGAGAATAGGCCAGATGGCGTAGCAAACAGAAACTTCAGAAAAGCCAGTGGCAGCTCAGGTGGAAAGGACATCCTTTTTTTTTGCCATGTTTTTTGTTTTTTTTTTTTTTTTTTTTTTTCGATTTCTTTATTTTATCATAGACAACGATGGTTTGTCACCAAAGGTAAGGTCAGGCTGAGTATTACCGGTGAAAAAAAGAGTACGAAAACTATCGAGGAAGGACAATGGTGGATACAGTTAGACAAACTGTGAAGCCTAACAATGGAAGTGGAAGCAGTGGACACAAAAAAACACTCCATGGCTCTCATCAAACAGACCAGTTAAAACTCAACAAGCCACATTGCTGTGACCGACTCACATGAACCACCTTCAAGAGGCTGGAGAGTGGAATGGGAAGCCTGCTTGGTCATGAAATAACCCACTGGGGGGGGACATAGATTGGATGTGCTGTACTGGGACTGACAGGTTGGACGGAAAGAAATGAGAGAGGCAGTGACACATGGGCTGACAAAGGAACTGATAAGAACCAGATTACAAGCTTGGCCAGTCTGAGGTGGACAAGCAGTCTAAAGAAAATCACCCTCAAGCAACAAGAACAAACTACCAGTATGCCATAGACAATCTTTCAGATCTGGGACATCGAGAGAGGAAGTGGACGCACATCCAGACTTACAGGAAGAGGCATAGAAAACAATAACTAACCAAACAAGCATCTGCAACTAATTTCAAGGACCAAACACTGCCAAAGCCTCCTGAGCGGACGAGGCACACTCATCAAGGGCGTCGACAAGAACAAAACAAAAACCGTATCCAATAGCAAACAACAAGCCGATCAAACACATGTCAACTGAGATAAGACTGAATCTCTCAGGGCCTCAGTGTTTACTGTTAGACTGTCTGTGCTGGTGGGTGTACATCCACTGGGGGCGATGCAGGTGTGTAAATTGGATAGTCTGGTAATGTGAATGGGTGCAGTGTGTGCGTGTTTGTGTTGGGCGAGTGGGGAGGATCGGTGTGTGTGTTGCAAAATGTGTGTGGGTGGTGTGTGTGTGTGTGTGTGTGGTGTGGGGTGTGTGTGTGTGTGTGTGTGTGTTTGTGTGTAATTATTGTGGGTGTGTGAGTAGAGTTGCTTTTTGTTGTTGTTGCACCGAGCCTTGCTGTTGCTGTTGTTGTGTTGTTGTTGTTTTTGTTTTAGCTGTTGGCTGTGATGCTGCGCTGAGGTTGTTGTTGTGTTGTTGTTGTCTGTGCTCATGAGGCTCTTCTTCTTTCTTCGTATTCTTCTTCTTCTTCTTCTCTTCCTCGTCAAGATGACCTCAATGTCAACGATAAAACACATAATAATGCACTATAGATGTGTGGAAAAATGGGGATGGCAAAATCTCGACAGGACATGGTACTAAAGTGCTGTGACGTGCAGGTGGAAGTTAAAAAACTGCTTTTGACTGACCAAAAATGATGACGCCTCAGGTGCGACCAAAAACAAAACAAAAACAAACAAAAAACAAAAAAAAACTCAAAGTCCTACCTCGTGTTCTCCAAAACTGAGCATAGTCACCTCACCCAAAGTCATCTGGCGTCTTTGGATACTCAAAAACCAAACTGCAAAATCTGTCATCCCATCAGTTTTACTTGGCTCCAAAGGCACCGAGCTATGCATCGCCATCACACTGTCAAACACACATGGACCACTTTGTGCCCATACACCCATATGCACACACACAACACACACACACACACACACACACACACACACACACACACCACACACACACACGCTGTCATCCCATCAGTTTACTTGGCTCCCAAAGGCCCGAAGCGTATGCCATCGCATACACTTGTCAAACACACATGGACCAGTGCCCATACACCCATCATGCACACAACAACACACACAACACACACCCACACACACACACACACACACACACACACACACGCACACACAGTGCTGCACTCACTGTATACACACACACACACAACACACACACAACACACACAAACCACACACAACACCACACAACATGTGCACTCACTGTATACCACACACACATACACACCCCACACACACACACACATTAACACACACCACACACACACACACACACCACACACATATGTACACTTACGGTACACACACGGCACAATTGATGATAAATGGCACAGTCAATATTAATGTAGGTTACTGAAGGTCTGCCCAAGTGTGTAGGTCAGACATCTGCTAAGTCGTAGTCAACGAGACGTCCCCGAAGATGGAGTAGGCTACGTGTCACTGGCGGGATAATCGCATAGCGGTAACGCACACAAAAAAATCACTCCTTTGGTTGCGGGGATGGGATTAACCCTTACTACACTGCCTATGCAGGGATTGGATGCGGGAGTATCAGCCTACGTACACAAAAAACAAAATAGGCACGAGACACCGATTATAACGTTCACTGTGAGCTGCGCAGTGAGATCAGTAGTTAAGTGAAAACAATCGCACCTTTACACACCAAACACAACACACACACACACACACAACACGAACGCACACACACACACACACCCAACACACAACCACACACAAAAACACATTTATGACATTTAGCCAATGTGTGTATTCCGCCATCATATCGCCCAAGCCAGTGGTCCGCACTCAACTATCCCGGCCACACATCCTAATGTCAAAGTTCCGGCGCTTCGGATACGGCAGAAATGACAACTCGGAGCATGTCAAGTAATCAATCCCGTCTTAAAGACAGACTGCGGACCCTGGCCTCAACTGGGATCAGCTCCGAACATAGCGCGGCACCCGGTCCGCCCTCACAGCGCAGGCCAGCACAGTATCTCCCACAGACACACTTACCACACCACTCATTCTTTCCTCTTGAATAAGTTACAGCAGTTCTCTATTTCTCCCACCCTCCTGCTCTGTATTTTCCTCGATCACTCCATGGTCTACTTACTTTGGGTCTCACCAACCTATTTTTTCATTCTGATTTCCTTTCAGATATCAGATTACTTTCACACACACCACACAAACACACCACACACACACACCACCACACACACATCAGAGCGAGACGGAGAGGAGGAGAGAGGGAGAGAGGGAGGAGAGAGAGAGACCCCAATCTCACTATGGAGGAGAGGAGAGAGAGAAGAGAAGGGCTGTTTTAGGAGTTTTTTTTTATTTTTCACACAAGACCACGCACTTTCACTCAGGTTTCACTAACAAAAGATACATCATTATTTGGGTCGGCCTTTGTGTTCGTTTGGTTTTGTCGTTATATTCCTGTAGGAAGTAGTTGCCAATACCTTTGACACGCACCAGGTCTTCTGCTAATTTTTCCTGTTTCGTCGGTCGGTGGCCCACACATTATATTATTGAGTTAATGCACAAATGTTCCTGGCATCTGAACCATAATAAGACGATTATTACCATGAAATTTGTGTACCTCCCCCTTTCAAACAGGTTAGTGATCGTTAACCGTGCGGTAACTTATTGTTTTTCCTTCAAGTAAGGAATACTTCAAGTGCGGTAAATACTAGGGGTCAACAGCGTAGGTGGGAACTATGTGGGCAAGTGCCCTTTACAGCAAAAAGGACGACATGACAACAGGAAAGAGTAATAATCGAGGGCATTATGGTGAAAGGAAACAAAAAGGTAGCATTCTTTTGTCATCATAAACATAGTTTGGAGTGTCAGCGGATAAAAAACGAATAACCATCTATTGTTATGTCATGAATATCACAGAGCGATACGGATCAGGCAGTGCTTCTTGTCAAGTAGCGGAATGTTGCCATCGAAATGAAATGAGGAAAAGCGCATGGCCATGAGTGTACACAGTTCATCCACCAACAGTTCCTGATTTTCCTTATAATGAGAAAGGAAAAAAAGCCAGAGGTAAATCCACTTTTGAGGAGACGGGACGTAAAAACGGGATCTAGCAAAACCTACATCCAGGTCTAAATACCATCTTAATTAAAGTAATAAAAAGTTAAATCAATTTGTACAGATGCTCCGGGTGTGTTTTGTGACATGTAGAGGACCCGCCACCGAGTCCGCGACGGAAGAAAACGGATCAGGTGTTGGGTAAACGGGAGCACTGACTGGATCACAAACAAAGACCTGAGCAAAAATGTAAAACAAAAACATTGCCGTTTTAATCAAGACATCAAGTTTATAAGAACAGTTCTTGTCATAAATCTGTCATGGCGATTATTGATTGTACGTACGCACGCAACATATGCATGTCTCTCTGGAGAGTGTTGTGTGTGTGGGGCGTGTGTGTGTGTGTGGTGTGTGTGTGTGTGTGTGTGTGTGTGTGCTGTGCGTTGCGTGCGTGCGTGCGTGGTGTGTGGTGGTGTGTGGGTGTGTGGTGTGTGTGGTGTGGTGTGTGTGTGGGGTAAGTGTGCCAGAGAGAGAGAGAGAGAGAGATGAGAGAGAGAGAGAGAGAGAGAAAGTGTGTGGTGTTGTGTGGTGTGTGTGTGGTGGGTGTGTGTGTGTGTGTGTGTGTGTTGCGTGGCAGCATGTGTGCGCGCGCAGCGCGTGCGTTTCGGGTGTGTGTGTGTGTGTGTTTTTTTTTGCGGTGTGTGTGGGTGTGTGATGGTGTGTGTCGTGTGGTGTGCATGCGTTCGTGCGTGCGTGACAGGCGTAAGTGAATTCAGTGAACAAATGGAGTCTGCATGTGTGTGTGTGTGGTGTGTTGTGTGGGTGTGTGTGTGTGTGTGTGTGTGTGTTGGTTGTGTGTGTGTGTGTGTGTGGTGTGTGTGTGTGTGTGTGTGGGTGAGTGTGTGTGTGGGGTAGAGAGAGAAGAGAGAGGATGTAGAGAGAGAGAGGAGCGAGAGAGGAGGGAGTCTTATCTCTTGGTTTGTGTGCGAGCGGTGCGTTGGTAAGTTGCGTAAGGGTTGCATGGAGCTTGAATATGTGTATGTGTGAGTGTGCATGCGGTGCGACGAGCGCGTTGTGTGTGTGTGTGTGTGTGTTGCGTGCGTGCGGCGTCGCGTGCGTGGCGTGAGTGCGTCGCGTGCGTGCGTGCGTGCGGGGGTGTGGGTGTGTGCTGTGATGTGTGTGCTGGTGTGTTGTGTGTGGCCAGAGCAATTCAAGACTAGTTGAGATTTAAAGCAATTGTAGCGTATAAAAACCTGGAAATTTGAAGGCATCTCTAAGCTTTAGGTTTGTTTAGATTTAACGGGAGTGTGCGTACTACAATACATTTTTTGAGACAAACGTCCTTTAGGGAAGGCATATGTCTTAAAACTAGATAGATAGATCGATAGATAAGATCGATAGATAGATAGATAGGGATAGATAGCTCGCTA